>OY992897.1:37579282-37826782 GCA_963921405.1 Cepaea hortensis | reverse complement strand
ATAGCTATTTATTAACACGTAGTATGGTACACATATAAACAGGGAGCAAGAAGAATATTGTTTCATTCTTTTTTTTTATTAAGTCATGATAAGGTCCACATTTCAAATATACTAACTTTGACTCTGTGCCTTACTGTGGGTTTCTTCTCCCTTTTGACCTGGGAAGGTTGCTTTGTGTGTCTACTGGTCTGTGTCGAATTTTTCAAGTTAGATAAAGTCTATTTCTAACCAAGAATTAATATTGCCAATCTTTCCCTGGGCGAAAAGTTTCATTTTCGTGTGATACCTATGGATCTTAACCAGTGGTGTTGAAAACAGGTCTTCCACAGGTACCCCGTTCGGGTCTTGGCTGGATTCAATGCGCTGGTGGTTGTAATAACTAAACATACGGGTACGAAACGACTGATAGTGACTTGTACTGTCGAATGATATAGTAATACATTGACCGGAGTTAGTCCGTTTAACGAGTAAAACAGTCGAGTGTGCGTCTCTGGTGATATTTTTTCTGAACACTCTTTCTTTGTTCAGTGTATAATGTTTAGTGACAACCGGTCTTAGGGCAGCCAGATGAAGGTCTGTTGGTTGCGTAGAGATATTTTTCTTGTTGACGGATTGTAGAATTGACACCAGTGTCATCGAACTTAAAAACGTGTGCTTCGTCTGTGTTCTTCACGAATAATAACAAGTTCTTGAGCAGATTGTTGTCGTGACACTAGGGTCACCCCGAAATGTTGTTGGGACGACAGACAATTGCGTTTGGTCAAACACTGTGTTAGTTTTGCGGTGATATTCACCCTTTTCACACTAGGAAACACCGATTTACCACTAGTGACATCAATGGTGGCATGGGATATTTGTGCCAGTAATGTTCCTTCGAGTGATATACCACTCTGTAGCCGCCCCTATGGGATACAACCTGAGAAGGAATAACAAAACCTATGCATATTTATAGGTTTAAATCCTCACATCCACCCTAAGCTTCTTCATATTGAGACTTTTTGTTGTTTGTCCATCAAGAATGATGATGACCATTCATTTCATCCAGTGGGGTTGAAGGTATGGAGCCGTGGGTTCTAAGATGGCTGATAAGGCCTATTTTGGCTCGAAATGTTCTTTGACAATGTGGGCAAGGAATGCTTGACGTTTCTGGAGGAGGAATTCCTGCAGTGGTTTTTCTGTCCTGCCTTTTCTTCACAGCTCTTGCAGTCCTGGTTGCCTCACATATGACTGCACCCTTGCGTAATGATGCACGCCACGAATTTCGGTCTCTGGCTGCAGCCTCCCAGGTGTCATGATGAATTCCAAAAGCCTTCAGTGAAATTTTCAGTGTCTTTAAAGCGTTTCCTCTGGCCACCTCGGGAGCGTTTACCACAACGCAGTTCGCTGTAAAAAAATTCGTTTAGGGAGCCTGTGCTGGCATGCGAGTCAAGTGACCAGCCCAGCGTATCTGATTCTTCATCAGTAGAGTGTGGATACTGGGCATGGATGCTCTTTCTAGGACTTCAGTGTCTGGAATCTTGTCTTGCCATTTAATCTTCAGTAGCTTCCTTAGGCAGACTGTGTGGAAGTGGTTTAATTTCCTAGCGTGTCGCTGATAAACAGTCCAGGTTTCACAAGCATATAGCAGTATGGATAATACAACTGCTTTGTAGACTTTTAGCTTTGTTTGCAGGCTTATTCCAGTTCTGTCCCATACATTCTTGTACAGTCTGCCAAAGGCCGCACTGGCCTTGGAGATTCTTGCATTCACTTCGTCATCAATTGTGGCAGTGTCACTGCCTCACGTATATATCTAGTAAAGGGCTGCAACTCCAGCCCAAGGGAAACCATTGAGTCGAGCAGGACCCAAGTAATCTAGAACCTTCTAGATAGAGAGGGTCACCAAGTCCATGATTCCGTGGACACTGATGTGGCCCGCCTAATGCGGGGTCCACGAGGAACTCGGACAGAGTTACCGCCCGTGTCGGGTTAGGACACGCGGAGACCGGCAGAGGACGGATGGACTTGAGAGAGGCAACAGGGCCTGCCTTTGAGGGACTCTATAGATATCAATAGATATATAGACATAGGCTAGATAGTTTGCTAGACTGTTAAATGATACTTATATGTTTGATGTTTACTATGTGGGAGATGTAATCGAGCGCGGGTCTGTTTACCCATTGCGCCAACACATACTGTATATGTAGATACAATAAATAATTGATCTCATAACGACCAGATTTATTGTTGCCTGTATGAACCCAAGTTTAGTTATCTAGATACGAGCAAGACTATGACAGGCTTTTTGGGGGCTAGTTTTCCGGTTTTGGCATAGAATGTTTTCTTAAAAACCTGTTAAATGCCATGTAAAAGTAATTATTTAATCATATTACATTGATTGTTGATAAAACATTGATTTTTGATAACACATTGATTTGTTAAATCAAAGAAATTGTTAACGGTGTAAATTTACATAGAAATAGTAGCTATCTAGCGATAAAATAGAAGTAATCTGAGTCCCTCGGCGATGTCTCAACATTGCCTCCACAGCGCCTCTTTATTTTGATTCTGTAAACATTTTTTTTTACATGTTACTATTTTGACATTTTTTTTTTTTTTGTAACAGTCACTAATGTTTTCTCGCTCCACGAGCAGATTGTTCCGCAACAAGTGCCGCGCCCAACCGATGAAACCTTTCCAACAATAACAAGAGTGCAAGATAACAGCGAGGAGCTTCAAAATTCAGAGCTAAGTTTCACCTCATACTCATTGTACTTCTAAGCTGTACTTCTCATGTTTCATCAATGTATTATTTTGTTTCATATTGATTTGGTTGCATATTCATGAAATTTTCACCAACATAACCTTGCATTTTGATGTACACATTAATAAGTAGGGGAGTTAACCAAATTTTCGACCACACAACATATTTTTTCTAAGGGATTTAACTCTATAAACTTAACAAACGATTAAAACACAAAATGTCTTCCTTAGATAAATGCATTGAGCAAGGAATAAAGTTAGGCTATAAAGAAGACAAATTGTCAGAATGGGCACAGAAAACACACGCAGAAAATATTGCCCGTGAAGAAAGAGCGATAGAACGAGAAGAAAAGAAATCTCAAATGGAGGCCGAAGAGAAGAAGATTCAGATGCAAATCGAAGCCGATGAAAAGAAACTACAAATGCAAATGCAAGCAGATGAAAAGAAATTGCAAATCGAGGCGGATGAAAAGAAATTACAGATGGAACTTGAGGCCGCCGCCAAACAGGCCCAGTTGAATGCAGAGACACAGATTAAACTAAAACAGATGGAAATGGAGTCCAACACAGAAATATCAATAAATAAGTTAAGAAGCAAAGAAGAGGAACAAAAATATAATAAATATAAAGGTCTCGTTAAGGCTTTCTGTTCTGGAGATTCCATCTCCGCTTACTTAGAAAATTTTGAATGCCTCATGTCTCATCATAAAATCATTAAAGCAGATTGGGCATTTATTCTAATGAGAAATTTGGCTCTCGAACCACTGAAAGTAATAGAAACAATACCACAGGAAATGCGAAAAGACTATGAGTACCTAAAACAACGCATTCTCCAACATTTTTCTTTAGACACTGCAGGCTACCAACAACAATTTGCCAAATTATCTCCACAACCAAACCAAACCTTCATAGATTATGTCAGTACAGTCCAAGACATATGCACAAAATGGATTAACTCGGCTAAAACCAACAATAGCCATGATAAACTTAAGGAACTAATTATAATAGATAAAATAGTTAGCACCATCCCCACACCTTTTGCCAAGTTCTTAAAACAAATGGATTGTAAGACCATTCAGGAAATCGAGGCGAAAGGGAATGCATTTTTTTACAGCAAATAGGGATATTTTTCAACATAATATAAGTCACAATGATACAGCAGCTGCAGTAGTGAACACCAAATACTCCAAACAATCACAGAGTAGATTTAAACCGCGATCCAATGTCGGTAAAGTAGTAAGGTGCCAATATTGCAATGCTCATCACGACATTTACGGTATGTGTGACAAATCACCCTCCTACCCTGAACACCTCAAAAAGATGGTAGAGAAGCAAACAGCTAAGCGCATGGCTTACCACAGAGTAGTTAAATGTTATTTCTGCAATAGCTGGGGTCACTATAATAAAGATTGTCAAGGCCGAAAGTTATTGAAACAGGCCAATGCGGCATTAGTAGAAACGTCGACTGACGAAGAGCTTGAGTCACTAAATGAATGTGAAAATCAACACGACAATGAGAGCGAGCTTGGGAATGCTGTACACGTCATAAACACCATAACAGACAGTAGATGCAACACCTGTACAAAGTTCCAACTGGACACAACACTACATTGTGGTCACATTATCCCAATTGCAAATGAAATAGCTAACGCTGCCTTATCATCTACAGGCAAGCTAGTTTTTTATACAGGGTTTGTTAACAACAAAAAGGGCACGTTAATTCGTGATTCCGGCGCAACTCTCTGTGGGGTGAGGAGAACATTAATAGACGCTAAAGACTACACAGACAAACATGTGACGTGTCGCACATTTTCAGGTACAATAGAGAAATACCCCCTTGCTTTGGTCGAAATTCAAACACCATTCATATCGGGGCAAGTATTGTGTGCTATCCTTGAAAATCCCATCGCGGATATTATACTTGGTGATTTACCCAACATACATCCTTGCTCTGAAACAGAGATAAAAAGGTGGGAGCAAAAACACGGTATCCACCACAGAAATAGCGACACAAAAGAGAAACACCATTCTTGCTTGTCTCAAACTGCCAAAATACCAAGGGAGACAACCACTGAGGTAAGTCAAGAAGAATTTACCGAGGTGTACAATGCAGGGGCGGTCGAATCAAGAAACGATACGACCGAATTAAAACCTCGAATTGAGGATGCGACCAAACTACCAAGTACCGAACCTGTAAATGTGCAACAAGACACACAACACACAAACGCAATAACACGACAGACAACCCACAAAACCAACACCAACCAACTACAGGAATCATTAGAAATAGTAGCACCAAACTCAACTAACATCAATTTTGGAAATGAACATAAAAATGACCCTACACTAGCACCATACTTTAAGTTAGTAGGCCTTAAGCCAAAATTAACAAAGAACGCATCGTGGACATTCAGGCTACAGAACAACATCTTAACTAGATTTTACACAACAAACCAGGCCACGACACAGCAAATAGTACTACCACAAGCACACCGAGACAAAGTGCTAAAATTAGCCCATGACTCCCCTTTTGGAGGTCACATGGGGTATGAAAAGACCAGGGCTAGAGTCCTCACTCAATTCTATTGGCCAAAGTTTTGCCAACATATAAAAACTTTCTGTAGAGCTTGTGATGTATGTCAAAGACTGGGGAAAAAGGGAAAAAACCCTACAGCAGAAGTCCAATCAACGACAACTGCCTCGAGGCCTTTCCAAATCGTGGCAGTTGACCTAGTAGGTCCGTTGAACCACATATCGAATAAGGGGAATAGGTACATTTTTACTCTCGTGGATTTATGTACAAGGTGGCCCGAAATGTTGCCATTAAGATCTATCTCCTCTAAGGATGTGATGGACATATTACTAAATATTTTCTCCCGTTTTGGCTTCCCGGAGAAAATCATTTCAGATAGAGGTACCCAGTTCATATCTAATGCCACCCAATCAGTAACTAAGTTACTAGGCATCAAGCAGTGTTTCACCAGTCCCTATCGACCAGCCGCAAACGGTATCTGCGAAAAGCTTAATGGGGACCTGAAACATATGCTATCTAAAGTGACAGCTGAAAATCCAGCCGATTGGGACATACTTCTCCCGACGGTGCTGTTCGCATACAGAGAAGTCCCTCAATCAAGTACAGGGTTCTCTCCCTTCGAATTGATGTATGGAGCGAACCCAAGAGGACCTCTCACCATTTATAAAGAGATCATCTCACAACCTGTAGATAGCCAACTTCCCATTTCCACCTATGATTTGGTCACTGATACCAGAGACAAAATCATACGTTCTTGTATATTGGCCAGAACATCACTACAGGAGAAAGGTTTTAAATACAGGCAGTACGCCAATAGAAGTGCAAAAACCATTGTCCTACATCCAGGTCAGGATATTTTACTTCTACTACCTGACAAAAGAGATTTACTGTCAACCTCCTGGCAGGGACCTTTTAAGATCATTAGAAGAATTTCAGAAGTAGATTACGAAATCTCTTTAAACGGAAAACTGAAAATATTCCATATAAATATGTTGAAACCATATTATGTTAGACAGGACAATGAGACAAATGAACTGACTCAACGAACTGGTGACGGAGACGAAACGACAATTTCTCAACGAACTGACACCTCGACAAAGGACGCATCATTAACGACACACTCTTACGACGACGAAAACGACGAAGACATATGGACATTATCGACAATCTGTGATATCGACATCGACGACAAATTTGACGACATATTGACAACGATTGATCTCGACGACGACGACAATGACATTGAAGACAATTTCCAAACAGTGGCATCTGTGGTAAATCAGACAGACGTGGACAACACTGAAATCCCTGTACCAATCATGACTGACGACGGAAGTATAAATGACATCCATATCTCTGACACTTTGACACAACAACAGCGATAAGACATTTTGACTATCCTCGACGAATATAAATCTATCTTTTCTAACAAACCTGGACGCACTGATAAAATAACACATTCAATTGTGTTGACAGATCTGAGACCGGTCAAATGTAGACCATATTCTATTCCTCTCTATTACAGATCTAATTTAGATAAAGAAATTTTAGAGTTAGAGAAAAATGGCATTATTCAAAAATCGATGTCTCAATATTCGTCACCGATTGTTCTGGTGAAGAAAAAGGACCAGACAATTCGTTTGTGCATTGACTATCGAGTATTAAATACAAGAACAACAACGGATGCAGAGCCAATGAACAGCTGTGAAGATCTTATCTTAAATATGGCTCAATCATCCTTATTTTCTAAGACCGATTTAGCTAAAGGATATTGGCAAGTTCCATTACACCCTTCTTGTAGACATATAACAGCATTCGCAACACCTCTCGGCTTGTACGAATGGCTTTATCTTCCGTTTGGGCTCAAGAACGCACCGGCCACATTTGTAAGACTAACAGGATTGTTATTACACGGAATTAATGACGTAGTTGCTTATATTGATGATATATGCATCCATTCTTCTGATATGACTTCTCACTTACTCACCCTTAAACAAGTCTTCCACCAAATCTCTCTTTTTGGACTTACTATCAAACCTTCCAAGGTCGAAATAGGTTATACACAAATAGACTTCCTTGGACATAGAATTTCTGAAGGAAAATTGTTGACTGATGATAAAATTGTTTCCAAGATCCTTAAGCTAGAAGTACCTACCACAAAGAAGCAAGTTAGAAGTTTACTAGGTCTGATTAACTATTATTCTAAATTTATTCCACATTGGGCAGAACTAACCTTAGTTTTCTCTGATATGTTAACTAAAGATCATCCATCGAAAATTTGTAAAAGTACCAGCTTAGATGATGCAATGTGTAAATTGAAACATATTTTTTCTAACCCACCAGTCTTACGATTACCCAACATTAATTTACCCTTTATTTTGACCACAGATGCGAGCGCTATCGCAATAGGAGGATGCCTGATGCAGGAAATGGATGGCATAAAACACCCAATTCTCTATGTAAGCCGCAAACTAAAGAAGGCTGAGACTCGGTATGCCACAGTTGAATTAGAGTGTTTGAGCCTAGTGTTTTGTATATTGAGATTATCGAAGTTCCTCTTAGGGAGTCACTTTGTGGTCCTCACTGACAGTTCGCCATTATTAGTCCTTAACCAGGGGTCGCCGAAAAACCATCGGCTACAAAGATGGTGTCTTCTACTTCAAGATTTCGACTTCGAAATCCGCCACATCAGAGGCACCGACAACATTGTGGCTGACCTTTTGTCACGGCAAGTGAATGCGCCAGTAGAATGACTCTGATCACATCTACCATTAGCCATACTATAAACTGTGATACTTTTAGTCGGTTGCATATTACAGTGGAACTCTACACCTGCTAGAGTACTCTCAGTGATTAGTTGAATTACGACACCCAAGAACATGATACGTTACTTTAAGAACTATACCATCAAGTGCCTAAGCGCTAGAACGATTCCAGCAAGAAACAGTAACTGTGTTTGTCTCAACCAATAAGATCAACCAACGAACTAACTCCGAATTCTGTACGAACTCGTTATATAGGACATTAAGAACATGCCATACTTGCTGTTACTACGTAACTTTACTAACAACCGAAACAGAACGACATCGACGACAACACTCAATAGAGATCCACACTAGCTTTACCATTCATGGCATACCACGCTAGCGACAGGAGGACGACGCGCACATCATCGTTGGATTTAATTAATTAATTAGTTTAGGATTAAATATGTATTATATTTCCATTATTGTTGTATATAAATTGTATTCACCTGTAATTTGTACATATTCGACATTCATATTACAGGCGGTACCATTCCTAAGCTAAAGAACCGTCCTATACAATTGTCTCTATTTAAATTGTAACCCATTTGTCATTCATCGTACAAGAAGTACGTATTTACTTAAAGGGCAAATATCGCCTAGCCCATTTTTTCTAAGGGCAATAACACTTACCTCAACTTTAATTATATATTTTAACCAAATACTATTTTTAATCAAAAGTGAGTGAATGACTGTGTAAATGGATTAAATGAGAGAACGATACACTTGACGGACAAATTGTACGCAAACCGTATTTATTTTAATTTGTCTGCGTCTTTCATGTAAATTGTATGACTTGTCTAATTTGTGAATACATGTGTAGTACTCAGTTTAATAGTGAGTTAATATACTTAGCTTAGCAGTTAGGATACATCTAAGCACCACTACTTGGAATGCCTTTTCATGTATTGCACACAGTGCAGTAGTTCATGATTGAGGTTATCCCAACTCGTGACGCTTGGAAATACGCCACACATTCAGCACACACAGTACACAAACCTTAAAACTCAACACTATCAAGTTAAAATACAGTCACTTTATTAGAAACATCATCTTATTAGTTGAACACACTAACAAGCCAACAGGGACACTTGTAGTATGAGGGGGATAAAAAGAACAAGGTAACTACATATTTAGCATTATATAACATACGGGAGTAAAAGTGTATAGAAATACACACACAGATCAAGATTTGAAGGTGTACTTATTTAGCCAAGACTTCGGTCTTGTTAACCCTCTATTATATAGGGGTTATTTGTCTGGGTACCATTTTGGGTACTATGAGAAGGGCAAGTTGTAAATACAACTACTAAAATGCCACGTAACTTCGGTCTGATAAGCATATTTAAGCACACGAGAGACAGGGATCTCTGCACCAAATCAGACAAGTGTTGTATGGTAGAATACATGAGTTGTTAGTGCTAATAGGTAGGTTGCCAGGTTACTATCCACCAAACTACAACACCAACTGTAGGTGAGTCGGTGACAGAATTAGAACGGATCTAATTCCCAACAACAAATCAGGTCACGGGGGAGGGGGGATCCTGTCACCGCCTCACGTATATATCTAGTAAAGGGCTGCAACTCCAGCCCAAGGGAAACCATTGAGTCGAGCAGGACCCAAGTAATCTAGAACCTTCTAGATAGAGAGGGTCACCAAGTCCATGATTCCGTGGACACTGATGTGGCCCGCCTAATGCGGGGTCCACGAGGAACTCGGACAGAGTTACCGCCCGTGTCGGGTTAGGACACGCGGAGACCGGCAGAGGACGGATGGACTTGAGAGAGGCAACAGGGCCTGCCTTTGAGGGACTCTATAGATATCAATAGATATATAGACATAGGCTAGATAGTTTGCTAGACTGTTAAATGATACTTATATGTTTGATGTTTACTATGTGGGAGATGTAATCGAGCGCGGGTCTGTTTACCCATTGCGCCAACACATACTGTATATGTAGATACAATAAATAATTGATCTCATAACGACCAGATTTATTGTTGCCTGTATGAACCCAAGTTTAGTTATCTAGATACGAGCAAGACTATGACAGGCAGCTTGTGACACAGTGCTGCCAAGATAGGTGAATTTGTCCACAACACTTAGCCTATGATCATTCACTTTGATATTCGGCACAGTGTGATTATTCCCTGGAGCTGGCTGGTACATAACTACAGTCTTCTCCAAGTTGATATTGAGCCCAAAGTTGGCACAGGCATGTGAGAAAGCTGAAACATTATGTTGCATGTCCGCCTCTGAGTTGGAGTACAGAGCGCAATCATCAGCAAACAGGAGCTCTCTGACAGTGTCGCTGTTAATTTTGGTTTTAGCTTTCAGCCTTCTGAGATTGAATAACTTTCCATCCATACGGTAGTTGATGTCTATTCCAATGTCGTCGTTCTCGAAGGCATTCATCAGCATGGCTGAAAACATGAGGCTGAACAGTGTTGGTGCCAGGACACATCCTTGCTTCACTCCATTGGTGACAGGAAAGGGTTCAGACAGTTCGCTATTTTCCTGTACTCTTGCCTGCATGCCATCATGAAATAGCCGCACTATTTGGACAAACTTTCGTGGACAGCCATATTTTGCCATAATCTTCCACAGTCCTTCTCTGCTGACTGTATCAAAAGCCTTGGTAAGGTCAATGAAAGTGGAGAACATTTTGTAGTTCTGTTCCTGACATTTCTCTTGCAGCTGCCTTGCAGCGAAAATCATGTCAACAGTTCCACGTTCTTTTCTGAAGCCACACTGACTCTCAGGAAGAAGACCTTGATCGAGATGGGCTGTGAGGCGATTGAGAAAAATTCTGGCGAGTATCTTCCCTGCAATTGAAAGCAAGGAGATGCCTCGGTGGTTGTCACAGGATTGGCGGTTGCCTTTACGTTTGTAAAGATGGACTATTGACGCATCCTTGAAATCTTGTGGCATGGTCTCGTTCACCCATATGTTTGTAAAGATTTGGTGTAGCTGCTCTGTTAGGACCGGCCCACCTGCCTTGTATATCTCTGCTGGGATGGAGTCAGGACAAGGTGCCTTGCCGCTGGAGAGTTGCTGGATGGCTTTGTTTACTTCCACTATGGTTGGCAGGTAGAAAAACTTTTAGCTTTGCTTGTTTTATCTTTGTTTGTATGTCGACCGCAGTTAAGGGTACCCACCAACCGCGGCTAGCTGGTTAGGTAGTGATGGAGCAGACAATGTTTAGGGCACCTTTTCTAGCCCCTTCCTCATGCTATGGAGGTGAGCAGTGTGTTCCTATAGAGAGCTGCTCAGTCGCTCAGGGGGCTGTCGAATCCCACTGCTGCTCAGGTCAGTAGAAGACGACCATATGGCCTGAGCCGCCTGTGTGCAGGTCTGCGACTATGGCTGCCAGCGTACCCACGCCTGCTCTTCGCCACTCGCCCATCGCCACAGGGCTTGAAGGTGATATATAACGTTGGATGAAGAATGATTTGCACGATGACTTGGATTAAAGTGAGGAAGAGTTGCGCAATTCGTCGACCTCACTCTGTCGCCTGAGTCCATCTGAGTCCAGTGGCAAGACAAGTCGAGACGATTGGAGACGAATACAGGTGCAGTGGATGACCAGGGCGCTCTACGTGCCTTGCCGTGCTCATTACGTTCCACAACGCTTTGCAGGTAAACGCCGTCTTGCCCGTTGAATCGGGAATGATTTCTTCCGCGCACTCTGCCGAATCCTGTCTTCACATGCTGGGTAGGCATACCCTAGTTTACCTCTTGGTTTGACACCAAATCGGATACCCATGCCTGGTTTAGCCAGCCTCTCACAGCTGTTGCCCGGGGGGTGGCCGCTGTCGCATGCTGACAGCTACTAGGAGCCACAGGCCCGAGCTGGGTGTCAGGCTTGGACCAGTGGGTGATGGGTCCTGAAAAGGACATGAGAGTCATCCTTACCAAAGGTGCTACCAATGCCTGACACCCCGTACCCCCCATATTGTGTTCCTATAGAGGGCTGCTCAGTCGCTCAGGGGGCTGCCGAATCCCTCTAAATATTGAGACTTATTCAGTTATTGACGACCTATCTGTAATTATATTGCAACCCTTTCTTTACAGGTAGCTGCTTACCAGCCATCCACCAGTGTGGACTGACTGAAAGATAAGGCTGTCGGTGGTGATGAACGCTCGATATTGGCTGGAGATGGTTCCGGGCTTTCGTGTTGGCGATTATAGTTGAAGAGGCACTCCGCAATACTACTGAGGCTTGGCGTGATTATTTCATCTTTGGCGAAGTGTTGTTGTAGCACAATCCGCAGTCGGCATGTCACTAGCTCCTCATAGGTGCTCATAGAGACGTGAGCCGGTGTATCTCCACACACTAACCCTCTTCTATCATCGTTTGCATAGGAGGCACGCTAAACAGATCCACGCCAGAATGAAGACACTCAAATTAGTTGGGGTGACTCAGAGTTATCATACAAATATATCAGAATACTTCTTCTTATCAGACCGACTAGGTAAAATTGTTAGGCTTATAAATTTACTATTCTCACTCGGTGGTGTTGGTCGGCTCTTTCTTCTAATACCACTACATGATTGGGTAACGTGATCGACAGAGCATTGCAGTAAGTTCTAAGGGCTGCCCAGTTGTTCCTATATTTTTGTTGGATGTCCGCTTCCTCTACTACCATTTGATCAGTGGTGTGTCTACTTTATTTAGTGGTATATGTGTTCGAGGGTGTCCTCCTTTTGCGTTATGAAGGGGATGGTAGACTGGGTTCAGGGTTTGAAGGTGTAGTGTCCATAGTTTTTGATGAAGTGGGTCTCTGGTGGTATGTTCGTCTGTGTCGTTGTAGGTTGTCTTTTCTGTTGAATAGTAGATTGAATTCAAGGATACGGGTTCTTTCAACACGTTGACAACGTACACCTGGGAAAACAACAAGAACAAGAAAACTTAGTGACCAGTAATAATTTTTTAAATGTGAAAGTTTTTTATGATCTAATGAGTGATACCATACGTGTGTTTAATATATTTTGTGCTGAGTCTCCATGAGCACAGTGACATATATAAAGTTAATATTTGTGGCAATGTGAAGTTAAAACAAATTTGATCTAACGTGAAGAAAAGACAAAGTCAGTATAGTTGGACACATTGGTTGGTCTAGAAATTATATTTGAAGGTGAAGAACTCACACTGCCGGCTCACGTTTGTTAACAGTGAATATGAATCTCCACATATCGCTGAGAGAAGTTAACCGGTAGAGGGTAAATAGAACCAACTTGGGTATATCAGGAAACATGACATTATTACAAAATGATCAATATAACGTCCGTGTCCATAACAACGAGATAGGTTCTTTTGTTATCTTCATATCACTAGCGTAGTCCACGATCTATTATCCGTGGTTATATCTACCAACGTTACACTTATTCACATGTATACACGCACAGATAGACATATACACACATACATATCTATATACATACAGACATACACGTGCACACACATGAGCAGTGTTTACCAACGAGACATCATACTCACTGACTGCAAAGGTTGTCCTGTCAGTTTCCCTTGAGGTATCTGTATCAGCGAGCTGGCAGAGTGTGCTTTGTACAGCGCCTATTTCTTAGCATTTATATCCCGTTTTTTTATATGGCCTAGACCACGTGACCTGGTAGATTAGTCAGCACACAGCTGCGTCTACAATAACAGTTAAGTCTATAAGCCATTTGAGGTAGTATAATGTATAAGTCTTTGAGGTAGTCCCCCTCTCCCTGGTTCTCTTTGTGATTAACCACTATAACATCGGGTTCCCGGAACTCTAACGTCGATTCAGGAGAAAAATTAATTATACAGGGAAATCCCCCTGTAGCGGAAGTCTACATCCCGTTCCCTCCTCCCCCAGTTAGGACCAGAGCATTTGGAACGGGGTTCAGTTTGCTGTGACCAGCTCTGTCGCATCCCTCCAGTTCCCCAGTGTCAACCTCTCGGGAACCCACTATATATTAAGATGGTGTTCCGTTACGGCGACTAATAACATAAAGTGTATGAAGAAAGCCAAGAAAAGCCAGTGGTCGCCACACCAAATGATACGAACTTCGACACACGCGATGTCCATCGAATGACCTTCGACACGTTCGTGTCCGTCGCATGGGTTTCGTCTCGTTCGGCCGAGTTTCCTGATACCCCACTCGACATATGCCCGGTAACGCCTTCGCTGACGTCCGGTTGCGTCGACTACGGTAGAGTTTTAAGGCCGCCCAGGAGTGAACTCAGATTACTAGCACTATTGGGCCTGTCCTAATTTCCTCCAACCACTTGTGGCGGCAATAATACGCGTTCAACAACCTGTACAATGTTAACCGTACAAAACAGGCATGCAACCCATCGAATTCAACTGGCCTGCAATGTTGAGTTGAAACACTGACCTTTATGCGCCGGGAGGTACATGCGTTCCAACAACTTTGGGTCAACGCGGTATCGACACGCAATATTTATCTAAATATGTTCAACGTACCTTAAGACGATCAGTGCATTCAGAAATGAGGCGCTCCCGTCCCCACAATGGACGTTATGTCAGTTTTCTTTGAAAAACAATAAGACTGCGACATCCTCTTTCCATTTACCGAACTAGCACAGTCGTCCAAACCACAACTTCTCGCCAGCAAGGCCTGTCCTCAACTAAGCTTGTCTTTGTTCCGCGACGGCTACTGCGCATGCTTGGCCATAAGAGTCTTTCCTGAGTGAGACTCAGCCGAAAGTGCTAGAATACAAGGGCACACAATGGCTCACTGACTGGGATAGAGTATTTCCCGGATTCTCTCCCCGTGACCAGAAGAGTCACATTAGGTCGAGATTTTGGTGCCTCTGGCAAATGCCAGCGTCACATTTTGGTGCCTCTGGCAAATTCAGCATCACCTGTTGAAATCCTCCCGGAGTTATGTGACACCAACGTTACACGTATACACATGTACACACGCACACATAGACGTATACACACATACATACCTATATACATACAGACATACACGTGCACACACATGAGCAGTGTTTACCAACGAGACATCATACTCACTGATTGCAAAGGTTGTCCTGTCAGTTTCCCTTGAGGTATCTGGATCAGCGATCTGGCAGAGTGTGCTTTGTACAGCGCCTATTCCTTAGCATTTATATCCCGTTTTTTATGTGGCCTAGACCACGTGACCTGGTAGATTAGTCAGCATACAGCTGGGTCTGCAATAACGGTTAAGTCTATAAGCCATTGATCGTAATTATGAGAAGAAACTAGAGTAGTGCTATTGATATTTTGTGGATGTCCAGACAACAGGTGTTAAGCCCTTAATACCCCACCAACCTTTACATGAACCTTTATTAATATCGCGAACTATTTGCAACCATGGAGATATTAGTAATATCAATAACCCAACTTGGTCATTACGATGATGATGAGCCCCTGGATTAGCCGTTATGAGAATGAGTATTGATTTATTTGCAACACCTGTTGTGGTTATGAGTATATCATATTCTGATTATTAAAATAAGTTATATTTTGTGACTCGTAGGTACAACGGTGAAATCTGATACCTGTGTTTTTCATCAGCGGTGGGACTTGTGGCCGTGGTGACACGACCGGACAAAGTGTCCCTAACCCGTACAATCAACTAGACACCCATACCTTGGTGACTGGCAATCTTACCAGCGATAAAGTACCGAGATTCGAACTTGTAACTTCCACGGTGTCTCGGGTACCACCTAAATATACTCCTCAACCAGCACACCACCTTTCCTTTTCTAAACATAGCCGGGTTAATAACACCAGAGCTCGAAATCACAACTATGTAACCAAATATTATCAATATTTCTTCTACCACTAGACCGCCCACTGGAATTCGAACACGGCACCCACAATTGAACCGGCGGCCATATTTAAATTTTTCTTTAAGGTTTTCATTTAACGATATGATACCGTATGATGCTAGTGATCGGAAGCACTTAATCTAGATACCCCATCATTCACCCACCCATTAACAACGAAATTAACCAAGCCATACCCCTTTCAACTGTGAATACCTTCCATCTTTACTTTTTTAAGGTTTTCATTTGTAACTTGTATAATAATAGTTTTCAAACCACTACGACCTTCTACTGGTCACTAATAACCACTACCCACCCCTTAACATCGATTTTCACTATGCCATACCCCTTACAACCGTTAACACCTGCCATCTTTACTTTTTTAAAGTTTTCATTTGAAGGGTTATACTCCGTATGATGATAGTGTTCGGTAGCACTTATCGAGATACACTTTCACTCAGCCACCCCTTAACATCAGCTATCACTAAGCCATACCACTACAACAGTACTAGCGCCCATCTTTACTTTTCTAATGAGCTGAAACCGTATGATAATAGATTTTAAGACCCGACCACTAAAGACCACTATTAATCAGTATCTTTTATTTCCCATTGAAAAAAATAATTAAAACATACTTTCCCTGCCAAAACAGCGAATTTACATGGTAAAGGTACGACAAGGAGGTGCGGAGACCTCACTCCTTAGACCAGTCTTTCCCACCACACAATCTCACCTTAACATCCCAAACATACAACTACAAGAGACCGATGACGTCACTTTACACGTCGCACCACCGGTCACCACCTTCTTTGTGCTTACTATTTACGTCGGCTCCTACCGCTCCACCTGGCCACACATATTATGAAACCGATCCTCATGACCCAACAGGACCAGACTTTAAAAAAAATATTTTCCCCGCCAAAAACACAGAGCTTAACAAGCCAAAGACACGCCTAGGATGGGTCATTTGACCACCCTCCACTGGTTCCACAAATTCCACATCATCCCAGCACCACCTGATACCACCCGGCTCCACGTGGGGCACTCCACATTTTTTTGGTGGGGAGGGGGGGGGGGGTAAAGCTCCTATATAACTACTGACATCAGTATTAGAAATATTTGACAGTACAAGAGACAGGAAGCTGGGGACATCAGTATTAGAAATGATTGACAGTACAAGAGACAGGAGGCTGTGGACATCAGTATTAGAAATATTTGGCAGTACAAGAGACAGGAGGCTGGGGACATCAGTATTAGAAATATTTGGCAGTACAAGAGACAGGAGGCTGTGGACATCAGTATTAGAAATATTTGGCAGTACAAGAGACAGGAGGCTGTGGACATCAGTATTAGAAATATTTGGCAGTACAAGAGACAGGAAGCTGGGGACATCAGTATTAGAAATATTTGGCAGTACAAGAGACAGGAAGCTGGGGACATCAGTATTAGAAATATTTGGCAGTACAAGAGACAGGAGGCTGGGGACATCAGTATTAGAAATATTTGGCAGTACAAGAGACAGGAAGCTGGGGACATCAGTATTAGAAATATTTGGCAGTACAAGAGACAGGAGGCTGTGGACATCAGTATTAGAAATGTTTGGCAGTACAAGAGACAGGAGGCTGTGGACATCAGTATTAGAAATGTTAGCAGTACAATAGTCAGGAGGCTGTGGACATCAGTATTAGAAATATTTGGCAGTACAAGAGACAGGAGGCTGTGGACATCAGTATTAGAAATATTTGGCAGTACAAGAGACAGGAAGCTGGGGACATCAGTATTAGAAATATTTGGCAGTACAAGAGACAGGAAGCTGTGGACATCAGTATTAGAAATATTTGGCAGTACAAGAGACAGGAAGCTGGGGACATCAGTATTAGAAATATTTGGCAGTACAAGAGACAGGAGGCTGTAGACATCAGTATTAGAAATATTTGACAGTACAAGAGACAGGAAGCTGGGGACATCAGTATTAGAAATATTTGGCAGTACAAGAGACAGGAAGCTGGGGACATCAGTATTAGAAATATTTGGCAGTACAAGAGACAGGAAGCTGGGGACAACAGTATTAGAAATATTTGGCAGTACAAGAGACAGGAAGCTGGGGACATCAGTATTAGAAATATTTGGCAGTACAAGAGACAGGAGACTGTGGACATCAGTATTAGAAATATTTG
The DNA here is from genome assembly GCA_963921405.1 of Cepaea hortensis. NCBI lineage: Eukaryota > Metazoa > Mollusca > Gastropoda > Stylommatophora > Helicidae > Cepaea > Cepaea hortensis. The sequence goes on along the minus strand of OY992897.1, from coordinate 37,808,712 downwards.
GCAGTACAAGAGACAGGAGGCTGGGGACATCAGTATTAGAAATATTTGGCAGTACAAGAGACAGGAGGCTGGGGACATCAGTATTAGAAATGTTTGGCAGTACAAGAGACAGGAGGCCGTGGACATCAGTATTAGAAATGTTAGCAGTACAATAGTCAGGAGGCTGTGGACATCAGTATTAGAAATATTTGGCAGTACAAGAGACAGGAGGCTGTGGACATCAGTATTAGAAATATTTGACAGTACAAGAGACAGGAAGCTGGGGACATCAGTATTAGAAATATTTGGCAGTACAAGAGACAGGAAGCTGTGGACATCAGTATTAGAAATATTTGGCAGTACAAGAGACAGGAAGCTGGGGACATCAGTATTAGAAATATTTGGCAGTACAAGAGACAGGAGGCTGTGGACATCAGTATTAGAAATATTTGACAGTACAAGAGACAGGAAGCTGGGGACATCAGTATTAGAAATATTTGGCAGTACAAGAGACAGGAAGCTGGGGACATCAGTATTAGAAATATTTGGCAGTACAAGAGACAGGAAGCTGGGGACACCAGTATTAGAAATATTTGGCAGTACAAGAGACAGGAAGCTGGGGACATCAGTATTAGAAATATTTGGCAGTACAAGAGACAGGAGACTGTGGACATCAGTATTAGAAATATTTGGCAGTACAAGAGACAGGAGGCTGGGGACATCAGTATTAGAAATATTTGGCAGTACAAGAGACAGGAGGCTGGGGACATCAGTATTAGAAATGTTTGGCAGTACAAGAGACAGGAGGCTGTGGACATCAGTATTAGAAATATTTGGCAGTACAAGAGACAGGAGGCTGTGGACATCAGTATTAGAAATGTTTGGCAGTACAAGAGACAGCAGGCTGTGGACACCTGTATTAGAAATGTTAGCAGTACAAGAGTCAGGAGGCTGTGGACACCTGTATTAGAAATGTTAGCAGTACAAGAGTCAGGAGGCTGTGGACATCAGTATTTGAAATATTTGGCAGTACAAGAGACAGGAGGCTGTGGACATCAGTATTAGAAATATTTGGCAGTACAAGAGACGGGAAGCTGGGGACATTAGTATTAGAAATATTTGGCAGTATAAGAGACAGGAGGCGGTGGACATCAGTATTAGAAATATTTGGCAGTACAAGAGACAGGAAGCTGGGGACATCAGTATTAGAAATATTTGGCAGTACAAGAGACAGGAAGCTGGGGAAACCAGTATTAGAAATATTTGGCAGTACAAGAGACAGGAGGCTGGGGACATCAGTATTAGAAATGTTTGGCAGTACAAGAGACAGGAGGCTGTGGACATCAGTATTAGAAATGTTAGCAGTACAAGAGTCAGGAGGCTGTGGACATCAGTATTAGAAATATTTGGCAGTACAAGAGACAGGAAGCTGGGGACATCAGTATTAGAAATATTTGGCAGTACAAGAGACAGGAAGCTGGGGACATCAGTATTAGAAATATTTGGCAGTACAAGAGACAGGAGACTGTGGACATCAGTATTAGAAATATTTGGCAGTACAAGAGACAGGAAGCTGGGGACATCAGTATTAGAAATATTTGGCAGTACAAGAGACAGGAGGCTGGGGACATCAGTATTAGAAATATTTGGCAGTACAAGAGACAGGAAGCTGGGGACATCAGTATTAGAAATATTTGGCAGTACACGAGACAGGAGGCTGTGGACATCAGTATTAGAAATATTTGGCAGTACATAATAATAATAATAATAATAATAAGTCTTTATTTTCAAAGGGTTAAGAATTGGGCACGCAGGCCCGTCTGACATTCTGCCCTTCTTCTCTATTTCCTCTCATACATTCTTTCATTCAACATCACTTATGAAGCAACTTTTGACAACAAAAGAACATTAAAATGCATGAAAAATAATCAATAACAAATGACTCACTGAGGCAGTGTTTAACATGGGCATTATAAATACCTAAGGAGGGTGTAACGTGCCATACATAAGGGAATGTTTTTTGGCTAGTTGTCGTTTGAGATAAGTTACCATTATTGTCTTTTTTGTGTTGTTTGTTATGGGGGCATGTAGTCTGTACTAAGGTAGTGTTCAAACAGGTTGCGAATGTATGTATCATGATTGGTGGTGTCTTTGATTTCTTGTGGAAGATTGTTCCACAACTGAGCGGCAGAGTATGCTAAGCTTGTTTTATATAAGTCTATCCTAGGTTTAGGGACATGAAGTATATTTAGTCGTTCGCTATGTCTAGCGTTATATTTAAACAATGGCCAAAGGTAGCTTGGAGCATTTTGAAATAGGATTTTGTGAATTAGTTTGGTCTTATTAAAAAGCAGGCGCTTGTGGAGTGGCAGTAACCGGAGACGTTTATATAGGTTAGAATTGTCGGTACGCTTTTCACCATTAATTAAACGCACTGCCCTTTTCTGGAGTGAATATAGGCGTTTTGTTATTGATTTGGAGCATCCATCCCAGACTGTGGAGCAGTAATCAATATATGTTTGTATATGAGAAGTATAGAATATCTTTCTTGTGTTTTCGTAAAGGAAATTTTTAATTTTGGCAAGTTGGTATACTTTTTTGGCTATTTGTTTAACTAGAGCATGAACATGTGAGTTAAAAGTTAGATTTTGATCTATGATAACACCCAGTGTCTTGTGCTTGGTGACACTTTCTACAGGCGTGCTGCCAATGTGCAGCTGAAGAGTTCTCTGCGAGTTTAGAGTGTGAAGTCTTTTCCTGGTTCCTATTAACATAGACTTTGTTTTAGTAATGTTAATTTGCATGCGGTTTGCATGACTCCAGTTAACTACACTATTTATTTCCTGTTGCAAGGATAATTCTAGCACATTACGATCAACAGCGTTTGTATATACTGTGCAGTCATCAGCAAATAGATCGCAGGACGACGACAGATTTAATGGAAGATCATTTATATAAATGGCAAATAATAGAGGGCCAAGAATAGACCCCTGAGGTACTCCAATATTAATGGTAATGGCTTGAGATAAAACTTTATTGTGTGATACTACTTGCTTTCTGTCTAATAAGAATGATTTTATTAATGTCACTATATTAAAACTTACTTTCATTGTTTCTAGTTTTTTAATTAGAATAGTATGATCTATCATATCGAATGCTTTCCTAAAGTCTATAAACACCGCTCCACATAGAGTATTGTTGTTAATATTTTGATGCCAGTTTTCTATCATGTTTGTTAGTGCCGTATGGCAAGAATATTTTGGCCGAAATCCTGACTGACTGTCAACTATCAGTTTATGGCGAACTAAGTGATCTAGTGTTGTTTTGTGGATGTGCTTTTCTAGCGGTTTGGATAATGAGGATAATATGGAAATTGGTCTATAATTACTCATGAGACGATCGTCTAGAGGACCAGCTTTTAAATGAGGATACACTTTAGCGATTTTAAAGGCTGATGGGAAGTGACCTCTGGTTAGACATTGATTATATATAAAAGTTAGTGACTCGCAGATCGCCGGTGCAGCATGGCGAAGGATCCGACTACTAATTCCATCTAGTCCTGATGAGTTATTGTTTTTTAGATTACGGAGATGAGTAAATACTTCAGTTGTCGTTATTAGCGGTATGTTGGAGGAAATGTGTCCATAGCATTTGTTCTCACAGAATGATGATAATAAAGATATGTCATGAGGCGCATCTGGTATTGCAGCCTTCAGTTGGTTTATGTCGGACTGAAAGTATCTATTGAGTTGATCACATGTAACCTGATTTGATGGTAATGATTGTGATGATTTGTGTTTGTTTGTCACGGTATTAATTGCTTTCCATATATCTTTAGTGTTGGTTTTATCTATTACTATGTTCTTAAAATAGTTTTTCTTTTCCTTCCGAATAACATATTGAACTTTGTTTCTCAGACTACGGTACATAGTTAGATCTCTATTTTTGTGAGCCCTGTCGCGATCTCTCATAAGTTCAACTACCTCCTGTGTGATCCACGGGGGCTTTGTGTGATGTTTAACACGAACTTCCTTAAATGGAACATGTGACAGGAAGCTGGGGACATCAGTATTATAAATATTTGGCAGTATAAGAGACAGGAGGCTGTGGACATCAGTATTAGAAATATTTGACAGTACAAGAGACAGGAAGCTGGGGACATCAGTATTAGAAATATTTGGCAGTACAAGAGACAGGAAGCTGGGGACATCAGTATTAGAAATATTTGGCAGTACAAGAGACAGGAAGCTGGGGACATCAGTATTAGAAATATTTGGCAGTACAAGAGACAGGAGGGAGGCTGGGGACATCAGTATTAGAAATATTTGGCAGTACAAGAGACAGGAAGCTGGGGACAACTGTATTAGAAATATTTGGCAGTACAAGAGACAGGAAGCTGGGGACATCAGTATTAGAAATATTTGGCAGTACAAGAGACAGGAGGCTGGGGACATCAGTATTAGAAATATTTGGCAGTACAAGAGACAGGAAGCTGGGGACATCAGTATTAGAAATATTTGGCAGTACAAGAGACAGGAAGCTGGGGACATCAGTATTAGAAATATTTGGCAGTACAAGAGACAGGAGGGAGGCTGGGGACATCAGTATTAGAAATGTTTGGCAGTGCAAGAGACAGGAAGCTGGGGACATCAGTATTAGAAATATTTGACAGTACAAGAGACAGGAAGATGGGGACATCAGTATTAGAAATATTTGGCAGTACAAGAGACAGGAAGCTGGGGACATCAGTATTAGAAATATTTGGCTGTACAAGAGACAGGAAGCTGGGGACATCAGTAGTAGAAATATTTGGCAGTACAAGAGACAGGAAGCTGGGGACATCAGTATTAGAAATATTTGGCAGTACAAGAGACAGGAAGCTGGGGACATCAGTATTAGAAATATTTGGCAGTACAAGAGACAGAAAGCTGGGGACATCAGTATTAGAAATATTTGGCAGTACAAGAGACAGGAGACTGTGGACATCAGTATTAGAAATATTTGGCAGTACAAGAGACAGGAGGCTGGGGACATCAGTATTAAAAATATTTGGCAGTACAAGAGACAGGAGGCTGGGGACATCATATTAGAAATGTTTGGCAGTACAAGAGACAGGAGGCTGTGGACATCAGTATTAGAAATATTTGGCAGTACAAGAGACAGGAGGCTGTGGACATCAGTATTAGAAATGTTTGTCAGTACAAGAGACAGGAGGCTGTGGCCATCAGTATTAGAAATGTTAGCAGTACAAGAGTCAGGAGGCTGTGGACATCAGTATTAGAAATATTTGGCAGTACAAGAGACAGGAAGCTGGGGACATCAGTATTAGAAATATTTGGCAGTATAAGAGACAGGAGGCGGTGGACATCAGTATTAGAAATGTTTGGCAGTACAAGAGACAGGAAGCTGGGGACATCAGTATTATAAATATTTGGCAGTACAAGAGACAGGAAGCTGGGGACATCAGTATTAGAAATATTTGGCAGTACAAGAGACAGGAAGCTGTGGACATCAGTATTAGAAATATTTGGCAGTACAAGAGACAGGAAGCTGGGGACATCAGTATTAGAAATATTTGGCAGTACAAGAGACAGGAGGCTGTGGACATCAGTATTAGAAATATTTGACAGTACAAGAGACAGGAAGCTGGGGACATCAGTATTAGAAATATTTGGCAGTACAAGAGACAGGAAGCTGGGGACATCAGTATTAGAAATATTTGGCAGTACAAGAGACAGGAAGCTGGGGACATCAGTATTAGAAATATTTGGCAGTACAAGAGACAGGAGGGAGGCTGGGGACATCAGTATTAGAAATATTTGGCAGTACAAGAGACAGGAAGCTGGGGACATCCGTATTAGAAATATTTGGCAGTACAAGAGACAGGAAGCTGGGGATATCAGTATTAGAAATATTTGGCAGTACAAGAGACAGGGGGCTGGGGACATCAGTATTAGAAATATTTGGCAGTACAAGAGACAGGAAGCTGGGGACATCAGTATTAGAAATATTTGGCAGTACAAGAGACAGGAAGCTGGGGACATCAGTATTAGAAATATTTGGCAGTACAAGAGACAGGAAGCTGGGGACATCAGTATTAGAAATATTTGGCAGTACAAGAGACAGGAGGCTGGGGACATCAGTATTAGAAATATTTGGCAGTACAAGAGACAGGAAGCTGGGGACATCAGTATTAGAAATATTTGGCAGTACAAGAGACAGGAAGCTGGGGATATCAGTATTAGAAATATTTGGCAGTACAAGAGACAGGAGGCTGGGGACATCAGTATTAGAAATATTTGGCAGTACAAGAGACAGGAGGGAGGCTGGGGACATCAGTATTAGAAATGTTTGGCAATACAAGAGACAGGAAGCTGGGGACATCAGTATTAGAAATATTTGGCAGTACAAGAGACAGGAAGCTGGGGACATCAGTATTAGAAATATTTGGCAGTACAAGAGACAGGAAGGAGGCTGGGGACATCAGTATTAGAAATATTTGGCAGTACAAGAGACAGGAAGCTGGGGACAACTGTATTAGAAATATTTGGCAGTACAAGAGACAGGAAGCTGGGGACATCAGTATTAGAAATATTTGGCAGTACAAGAGACAGGAGGCTGGGGACATCAGTATTAGAAATATTTGGCAGTACAAGAGACAGGAAGCTGGGGACATCAGTATTAGAAATATTTGGCAGTACAAGAGACAGGAAGCTGGGGACATCAGTATTAGAAATATTTGACAGTACAAGAGACAGGAGGGAGGCTGGGGACATCAGTATTAGAAATGTTTGGCAGTGCAAGAGACAGGAATCTGGGGACATCAGTATTAGAAATATTTGACAGTACAAGAGACAGGAAGCTGGGGACATCAGTATTAGAAATATTTGGCAGTACAAGAGACAGGAAGCTGGGGACATCAGTATTAGAAATATTTGGCAGTACAAGAGACAGGAAGCTGGAGACATCAGTATTAGAAATATTTGGCAGTACAAGAGACAGGAAGCTGGGGACATCAGTATTAGAAATATTTGGCAGTACAAGAGACAGAAAGCTGGGGACATCAGTATTATAAATATTTGGCAGTACAAGAGACATGAGACTGTGGACATCAGTATTAGAAATATTTGGCAGTACAAGAGACAGGAGGCTGGGGACATCAGTATTAGAAATATTTGGCAGTACAAGAGACAGGAGGCTGTGGACATCAGTATTAGAAATATTTGGCAGTACAAGAGACAGGAGGCTGTGGACATCAGTATTAGAAATGTTTGGCAGTACAAGAGACAGGAGGCTGTGGCCATCAGTATTAGAAATGTTAGCAGTACAAGAGTCAGGAGGCTGTGGACATCAGTATTAGAAATATTTGGCAGTACAAGAGACAGGAGGCTGTGGACATCAGTATTAGAAATATTTGGCAGTACAAGAGACAGGAAGCTGGGGACATCAGTATTAGAAATATTTGGCAGTATAAGAGACAGGAGGCGGTGGACATCAGTATTAGAAATGTTTGGCAGTACAAGAGACAGGAAGCTGGGGACATCAGTATTAGAAATATTTGGCAGTACAAGAGACAGGAAGCTGGGGACATCAGTATTAGAAATATTTGGCAGTACAAGAGACAGGAAGCTGTGGACATCAGTATTAGAAATATTTGGCAGTACAAGAGACAGGAAGCTGGGGACATCAGTATTAGAAATATTTGGCAGTACAAGAGACAGGAGGCTGTGGACATCAGTATTAGAAATATTTGACAGTACAAGAGACAGGAAGCTGGGGACATCAGTATTAGAAATATTTGGCAGTACAAGAGACAGGAAGCTGGGGACATCAGTATTAGAAATATTTGGCAGTACAAGAGACAGGAAGCTGGGGACATCAGTATTAGAAATATTTGGCAGTACAAGAGACAGGAGGGAGGCTGGGGACATCAGTATTAGAAATATTTGGCAGTACAAGAGACAGGAAGCTGGGGACATCGGTATTAGAAATATTTGGCAGTACAAGAGACAGGAAGCTGGGGACATCAGTATTAGAAATATTTGGCAGTACAAGAGACAGGGGGCTGGGGACATCAGTATTAGAAATATTTGGCAGTACAAGAGACAGGAAGCTGGGGACATCAGTATTAGAAATATTTGGCAGTACAAGAGACAGGAAGCTGGGGACATCAGTATTAGAAATATTTGGCAGTACAAGAGACAGGAAGCTGGGGACATCAGTATTAGAAATATTTGGCAGTACAAGAGACAGGAGACTGTGGACATCAGTATTAGAAATATTTGGCAGTACAAGAGACAGGAGGCTGGGGACATCAGTATTAGAAATATTTGGCAGTACAAGAGACAGGAGGCTGGGGACATCAGTATTAGAAATGTCTGGCAGTACAAGAGACAGGAGGCTGTGGACATCAGTATTAGAAATATTTGGCAGTACAAGAGACAGGAGGCTGTGGACATCAGTATTAGAAATGTTTGGCAGTACAAGAGACAGGAGGCTGTGGACATCAGTATTAGAAATTTCAGCAGTACAAGAGTCAGGAGGCTGTGGACATCACTATTAGAAATATTTGGCAGTACAAGAGACAGGAGGCTGTGGACATCAGTATTAGAAATATTTGGCAGTACAAGAGACAGGAAGCTGTTGACATCAGTATTAGAAATATTTGGCAGTATAAGAGACAGGAGGCGGTGGACATCAGTATTAGAAATGTTTGGCAGTACAAGAGACAGGAAGCTGGGGACATCAGTATTAGAAATATTTGGCAGTACAAGAGACAGGAAGCTGGGGACATCAGTATTAGAAATATTTGGCAGTGCAAGAGACAGGAAGCTGTGGACATCAGTATTAGAAATATTTGGCAGTACAAGAGACAGGAAGCTGGGGACATCAGTATTAGAAATATTTGGCAGTACAAGAGACAGGAGGCTGTGGACATCAGTATTAGAAATATTTGACAGTACAAGAGACAGGAAGCTGGGGATATCAGTATTAGAAATATTTGGCAGTACAAGAGACAGGAGGGAGGCTGGGGACATCAGTATTAGAAATATTTGGCAGTACAAGAGACAGGAAGCTGGGGACATCAGTATTAGAAATATTTGGCAGTACAAGAGACAGGAAGCTGGGGATATCAGTATTAGAAATATTTGGCAGTACAAGAGACAGGAGGCTGGGGACATCAGTATTAGAAATATTTGGCAGTACAAGAGACAGGAGGGAGGCTGGGGACATCAGTATTAGAAATGTTTGGCAATACAAGAGACAGGAAGCTGGGGACATCAGTATTAGAAATATTTGGCAGTACAAGAGACAGGAAGCTGGGGACATCAGTATTAGAAATATTTGGCAGTACAAGAGACAGGAAGCTGGGGACATCAGTATTAGAAATATTTGGCAGTACAAGAGACAGGAGGGAGGCTGGGGACATCAGTATTAGAAATATTTGGCAGTACAAGAGACAGGAAGCTGGGGACAACTGTATTAGAAATATTTGGCAGTACAAGAGACAGGAAGCTGGGGACATCAGTATTAGAAATATTTGGCAGTACAAGAGACAGGAGGCTGGGGACATCAGTATTAGAAATATTTGGCAGTACAAGAGACAGGAAGCTGGGGACATCAGTATTAGAAATATTTGGCAGTACAAGAGACAGGAAGCTGGGGACATCAGTATTAGAAATATTTGGCAGTACAAGAGACAGGAGGGAGGCTGGGGACATCAGTATTAGAAATGTTTGGCAGTGCAAGAGACAGGAAGCTGGGGACATCAGTATTAGAAATATTTGACAGTACAAGAGACAGGAAGCTGGGGACATCAGTATTAGAAATATTTGGCAGTACAAGAGACAGGAAGCTGGGGACATCAGTATTAGAAATATTTGGCTGTACAAGAGACAGGAAGCTGGGGACATCAGTATTAGAAATATTTGGCAGTACAAGAGACAGGAAGCTGGGGACATCAGTATTAGAAATATTTGGCAGTACAAGAGACAGGAAGCTGGGGACATCAGTATTAGAAATATTTGGCAGTACAAGAGACAGAAAGCTGGGGACATCAGTATTATAAATATTTGGCAGTACAAGAGACATGAGACTGTGGACATCAGTATTAGAAATATTTGGCAGTACAAGAGACAGGAGCCTGGGGACATCAGTATTAGAAATATTTGGCAGTACAAGAGACAGGAGGCTGTGGACATCAGTATTAGAAATATTTGGCAGTACAAGAGACAGGAGGCTGTGGACATCAGTATTAGAAATGTTTGGCAGTACAAGAGACAGGAGGCTGTGGCCATCAGTATTAGAAATGTTAGCAGTACAAGAGTCAGGAGGCTGTGGACATCAGTATTAGAAATATTTGGCAGTATAAGAGACAGGAGGCTGTGGACATCAGTATTAGAAATATTTGGCAGTACAAGAGACAGGAAGCTGGGGACATCAGTATTAGAAATATTTGGCAGTATAAGAGACAGGAGGCGGTGGACATCAGTATTAGAAATGTTTGGCAGTACAAGAGACAGGAAGCTGGGGACATCAGTATTAGAAATATTTGGCAGTACAAGAGACAGGAAGCTGGGGACATCAGTATTAGAAATATTTGGCAGTACAAGAGACAGGAAGCTGTGGACATCAGTATTAGAAATATTTGGCAGTACAAGAGACAGGAAGCTGGGGACATCAGTATTAGAAATATTTGGCAGTACAAGAGACAGGAGGCTGTGGACATCAGTATTAGAAATATTTGACAGTACAAGAGACAGGAAGCTGGGGACATCAGTATTAGAAATATTTGGCAGTACAAGAGACAGGAAGCTGGGGACATCAGTATTAGAAATATTTGGCAGTACAAGAGACAGGAAGCTGGGGACATCAGTATTAGAAATATTTGGCAGTACACGAGACAGGAGGGAGGCTGGGGACATCAGTATTAGAAATATTTGGCAGTACAAGAGACAGGAAGCTGGGGACATCAGTATTAGAAATATTTGGCAGTACAAGAGACAGGAAGCTGGGGACATCAGTATTAGAAATATTTGGCAGTACAAGAGACAGGGGGCTGGGGACATCAGTATTAGAAATATTTGGCAGTACAAGAGACAGGAAGCTGGGGACATCAGTATTAGAAATATTTGGCAGTACAAGAGACAGGAAGCTGGGGACATCAGTATTAGAAATATTTGGCAGTACAAGAGACAGGAAGCTGGGGACATCAGTATTAGAAATATTTGGCAGTACAAGAGACAGGAGACTGTGGACATCAGTATTAGAAATATTTGGCAGTACAAGAGACAGGAGGCTGGGGACATCAGTATCAGAAATATTTGGCAGTACAAGAGACAGGAGGCTGGGGACATCAGTATTAGAAATGTCTGGCAGTACAAGAGACAGGAGGCTGTGGACATCAGTATTAGAAATATTTGGCAGTACAAGAGACAGGAGGCTGTGGACATCAGTATTAGAAATGTTTGGCAGTACAAGAGACAGGAGGCTGTGGACATCAGTATTAGAAATTTCAGCAGTACAAGAGTCAGGAGGCTGTGGACATCACTATTAGAAATATTTGGCAGTACAAGAGACAGGAGGCTGTGGACATCAGTATTAGAAATATTTGGCAGTACAAGAGACAGGAAGCTGGGGACATCAGTATTAGAAATATTTGGCAGTATAAGAGACAGGAGGCGGTGGACATCAGTATTAGAAATGTTTGGCAGTACAAGAGACAGGAAGCTGGGGACATCAGTATTAGAAATATTTGGCAGTACAAGAGACAGGAAGCTGGGGACATCAGTATTAGAAATATTTGGCAGTACAAGAGACAGGAAGCTGTGGACATCAGTATTAGAAATATTTGGCAGTACAAGAGACAGGAAGCTGGGGACATCAGTATTATAAATATTTGGCAGTACAAGAGACAGGAGGCTGTGGACATCAGTATTAGAAATATTTGACAGTACAAGAGACAGGAAGCTGGGGATATCAGTATTAGAAATATTTGGCAGTACAAGAGACAGGAAGCTGGGGACATCAGTATTAGAAATATTTGGCAGTACAAGAGACAGGAAGCTGGGGACATCAGTATTAGAAATATTTGGCAGTACAAGAGACAGGAGGGAGGCTGGGGACATCAGTATTAGAAATATTTGGCAGTACAAGAGACAGGAAGCTGGGGACATCAGTATTAGAAATATTTGGCAGTACAAGAGACAGGAGGGAGGCTGGGGACATCAGTATTAGAAATGTTTGGCAATACAAGAGACAGGAAGCTGGGGACATCAGTATTAGAAATATTTGGCAGTACAAGAGACAGGAAGCTGGGGACATCAGTATTAGAAATATTTGGCAGTACAAGAGACAGGAAGCTGGGGACATCAGTATTAGAAATATTTGGCAGTACAAGAGACAGGAGGGAGGCTGGGGACATCAGTATTAGAAATATTTGGCAGTACAAGAGACAGGAAGCTGGGGACAACTGTATTAGAAATATTTGGCAGTACAAGAGACAGGAAGCTGGGGACATCAGTATTAGAAATATTTGGCAGTACAAGAGACAGGAGGCTGGGGACATCAGTATTAGAAATATTTGGCAGTACAAGAGACAGGAAGCTGGGGACATCAGTATTAGAAATATTTGGCAGTACAAGAGACAGGAAGCTGGGGACATCAGTATTAGAAATATTTGGCAGTACAAGAGACAGGAGGGAGGCTGGGGACATCAGTATTAGAAATGTTTGGCAGTGCAAGAGACAGGAAGCTGGGGACATCAGTATTAGAAATATTTGACAGTACAAGAGACAGGAAGCTGGGGACATCAGTATTAGAAATATTTGGCAGTACAAGAGACAGGAAGCTGGGGACATCAGTATTAGAAATATTTGGCTGTACAAGAGACAGGAAGCTGGGGACATCAGTATTAGAAATATTTGGCAGTACAAGAGACAGGAAGCTGGGGACATCAGTATTAGAAATATTTGGCAGTACAAGAGACAGGAAGCTGGGGACATCAGTATTAGAAATATTTGGCAGTACAAGAGACAGAAAGCTGGGGACATCAGTATTATAAATATTTGGCAGTACAAGAGACATGAGACTGTGGACATCAGTATTAGAAATATTTGGCAGTACAAGAGACAGGAGCCTGGGGACATCAGTATTAGAAATATTTGGCAGTACAAGAGACAGGAGGCTGTGGACATCAGTATTAGAAATATTTGGCAGTACAAGAGACAGGAGGCTGTGGACATCAGTATTAGAAATGTTTGGCAGTACAAGAGACAGGAGGCTGTGGCCATCAGTATTAGAAATGTTAGCAGTACAAGAGTCAGGAGGCTGTGGACATCAGTATTAGAAATATTTGGCAGTATAAGAGACAGGAGGCTGTGGACATCAGTATTAGAAATATTTGGCAGTACAAGAGACAGGAAGCTGGGGACATCAGTATTAGAAATATTTGGCAGTATAAGAGACAGGAGGCGGTGGACATCAGTATTAGAAATGTTTGGCAGTACAAGAGACAGGAAGCTGGGGACATCAGTATTAGAAATATTTGGCAGTACAAGAGACAGGAAGCTGGGGACATCAGTATTAGAAATATTTGGCAGTACAAGAGACAGGAAGCTGTGGACATCAGTATTAGAAATATTTGGCAGTACAAGAGACAGGAAGCTGGGGACATCAGTATTAGAAATATTTGGCAGTACAAGAGACAGGAGGCTGTGGACATCAGTATTAGAAATATTTGACAGTACAAGAGACAGGAAGCTGGGGACATCAGTATTAGAAATATTTGGCAGTACAAGAGACAGGAAGCTGGGGACATCAGTATTAGAAATATTTGGCAGTACAAGAGACAGGAAGCTGGGGACATCAGTATTAGAAATATTTGGCAGTACACGAGACAGGAGGGAGGCTGGGGACATCAGTATTAGAAATATTTGGCAGTACAAGAGACAGGAAGCTGGGGACATCAGTATTAGAAATATTTGGCAGTACAAGAGACAGGAAGCTGGGGACATCAGTATTAGAAATATTTGGCAGTACAAGAGACAGGGGGCTGGGGACATCAGTATTAGAAATATTTGGCAGTACAAGAGACAGGAAGCTGGGGACATCAGTATTAGAAATATTTGGCAGTACAAGAGACAGGAAGCTGGGGACATCAGTATTAGAAATATTTGGCAGTACAAGAGACAGGAAGCTGGGGACATCAGTATTAGAAATATTTGGCAGTACAAGAGACAGGAGACTGTGGACATCAGTATTAGAAATATTTGGCAGTACAAGAGACAGGAGGCTGGGGACATCAGTATCAGAAATATTTGGCAGTACAAGAGACAGGAGGCTGGGGACATCAGTATTAGAAATGTCTGGCAGTACAAGAGACAGGAGGCTGTGGACATCAGTATTAGAAATATTTGGCAGTACAAGAGACAGGAGGCTGTGGACATCAGTATTAGAAATGTTTGGCAGTACAAGAGACAGGAGGCTGTGGACATCAGTATTAGAAATTTCAGCAGTACAAGAGTCAGGAGGCTGTGGACATCACTATTAGAAATATTTGGCAGTACAAGAGACAGGAGGCTGTGGACATCAGTATTAGAAATATTTGGCAGTACAAGAGACAGGAAGCTGGGGACATCAGTATTAGAAATATTTGGCAGTATAAGAGACAGGAGGCGGTGGACATCAGTATTAGAAATGTTTGGCAGTACAAGAGACAGGAAGCTGGGGACATCAGTATTAGAAATATTTGGCAGTACAAGAGACAGGAAGCTGGGGACATCAGTATTAGAAATATTTGGCAGTACAAGAGACAGGAAGCTGTGGACATCAGTATTAGAAATATTTGGCAGTACAAGAGACAGGAAGCTGGGGACATCAGTATTATAAATATTTGGCAGTACAAGAGACAGGAGGCTGTGGACATCAGTATTAGAAATATTTGACAGTACAAGAGACAGGAAGCTGGGGATATCAGTATTAGAAATATTTGGCAGTACAAGAGACAGGAAGCTGGGGACATCAGTATTAGAAATATTTGGCAGTACAAGAGACAGGAAGCTGGGGACATCAGTATTAGAAATATTTGGCAGTACAAGAGACAGGAGGGAGGCTGGGGACATCAGTATTAGAAATATTTGGCAGTACAAGAGACAGGAAGCTGGGGACATCAGTATTAGAAATATTTGGCAGTACAAGAGACAGGAAGCTGGGGATATCAGTATTAGAAATATTTGGCAGTACAAGAGACAGGGGGCTGGGGACATCAGTATTAGAAATATTTGGCAGTACAAGAGACAGGAAGCTGGGGACATCAGTATTAGAAATATTTGGCAGTACAAGAGACAGGAAGCTGGGGACATCAGTATTAGAAATATTTGGTAGTACAAGAGACAGGAAGCTGGGGACATCAGTATTAGAAATATTTGGCGGTACAAGAGACAGGAGACTGTGGACATCAGTATTAGAAATATTTGGCAGTACAAGAGACAGGAGGCTGGGGACATCAGTATTAGAAATATTTGGCAGTACAAGAGACAGGAGGCTGGGGACATCAGTATTAGAAATGTCTGGCAGTACAAGAGACAGGAGGCTGTGGACATCAGTATTAGAAATATTTGGCAGTACAAGAGACAGGAGGCTGTGGACATTAGTATTAGAAATGTTTGGCAGTACAAGAGACAGGAGGCTGTGGACATCAGTATTAGAAATTGCAGCAGTACAAGAGTCAGGAGGCTGTGGACATCAGTATTAGAAATATTTGGCAGTACAAGAGACAGGAGGCTGTGGACATCAGTATTAGAAATATTTGGCAGTACAAGAGACAGGAAGCTGGGGACATCAGTATTAGAAATATTTGGCAGTATAAGAGACAGGAGGCGGTGGACATCAGTATTAGAAATGTTTGGCAGTACAAGAGACAGGAAGCTGGGGACATCAGTATTAGAAATATTTGGCAGTACAAGAGACACGAAGCTGGGAACATCAGTATTAGAAATATTTGGCAGTACAAGAGACAGGAAGCTGGGGACATCAGTATTAGAAATATTTGGCAGTACAAGAGACAGGAAGCTGGGGACATCAGTATTAGAAATATTTGGCAGTACAAGAGACAGGAGGCTGTGGACATCAGTATTAGAAATATTTGACAGTACAAGAGACAGGAAGCTGGGGACATCAGTATTAGAAATATTTGGCAGTACAAGAGACAGGAAGCTGGGGACATCAGTATTAGAAATATTTGGCAGTACAAGAGACAGGAAGCTGGTGACATCAGTATTAGAAATATTTGGCAGTACAAGAGACAGGAGGGAGGCTGGGGACATCAGTATTAGAAATATTTGGCAGTACAAGAGACAGGAAGCTGGGGACATCAGTATTAGAAATATTTGGCAGTACAAGAGACAGGAAGCTGGGGATATCAGTATTAGAAATATTTGGCAGTACAAGAGACAGGAGGCTGGGGACATCAGTATTAGAAATATTTGGCAGTAAAAGAGACAGGAGGGAGGCTGGGGACATCAGTATTAGAAATGTTTGGCAATACAAGAGACAGGAAGCTGGGGACATCAGTATTAGAAATATTTGACAGTACAAGAGACAGGAAGCTGGGGACATCAGTATTAGAAATATTTGGCAGTACAAGAGACAGGAAGCTGGGGACATCAGTATTAGAAATATTTGGCAGTACAAGAGACAGGAAGCTGGGGACATCAGTATTAGAAATATTTGGCAGTACAAGAGACAGGAAGCTGGGGACATCAGTATTAGAAATATTTGGCAGTACAAGAGACAGGAAGCTGGGGACATCAGTATTAGAAATATTTGGCAGTACAAGAGACAGGAAGCTGGGGACATCAGTATTAGAAATATTTGGCAGTACAAGAGACAGGAAGCTGGGGACATCAGTATTAGAAATATTTGGCTGTACAAGAGACAGGAAGCTGGGGACATCAGTATTAGAAATATTTGGCAGTACAAGAGACAGGAAGCTGGGGACATCAGTATTAGAAATATTTGGCAGTACAAGAAACAGAATGCTGTGCTCAGATCTGATCAACATTGCCATACTGTGTTGGCCCATCTCTGATAGACATCCGCACACTCACAATTTATTGAGAACAATAAGGGTTATAGCAGCGCCGAAGCGCTGACTACGTCCCTTTCAAGATAAAGTCTCCACGAAAATCAGCAGTTTTTAACTTGTATGAAATGCGTCTTCCACAAAGCTATTGATGAAAAACTGCTTTCACCTGTCCAGTACCTTGCAGACAGACATGCATCGTTTCTTGCACCTTTGTTCCAGGCTTCAGTATTTCCTTATCCAGTTACTTGAGTTGTACTGTGAAAGATTATTGTACTTCCTCATCGGCAGTTACTTTGACAATGAAGTCGTCTCCTTTAACAGAGCAGAATATTTGCAAATAAGAAGGTTACCTCCCTTACCAGAAGCATCCGTGGCCATCCAGTTCCTCAGCACAATGGTCCACCTTGAACTTGGGGATTTATATTTGGAATCTTTCGTCTCCTAGATGGACTGCAGTTTAAAGCTAACGGGTTCCACCTACACGGGGGAGGGGTTAAAGTGCCCCTAACTTTTATGAAGGGTTCCGGAGTGGACAGGAAACTATGGCGACGGCGCTTGATCTCGAGGATGCATACAATAGAGTTAGATATGATATTTTGATGACCACACTGATGGAGAAGGGGGTCGATCCCTGGCTGGTAAACTGGATAGCAGCCGTCCTATATTCTCGTCGGGTTGCTCTCCGTATGGATGCATGGACCTCAGAGCCACATATGTTAACCCCGGGACTGCCACATGGATCTGAAATCTCACCTGTGCTCTTTAACCTGTATACGAGCAAGATTGCAAACCTAGAAGCACCAGGGGTTGGAAGGATACTAACATTCGATAGAGTAGATAGAAACAAGCTGTGGGAAATCCTTAAACAATATGGAGTGAGTACACATCTAACAAACCTATGTAGAAGTTTATACAACAGTGAATGCATAGTGAGAGCACTCAGAACCATTCACCATACGATCTGGAGTACGACAAGGTTGTGTCCTGTCACCTCTCTTGTTCATAACATATATAGACAACATATGTAAAGAAACCAGCCAAGCAGAGACAACAAGAATACCACATGACGAGAACACAGAAGAAGAACCATCTGCAAATCTAACCATTAGAGAACTCCTGTTTGCGGACGACTAAGCACTAATAGCAAAATCAGAAGCTGAATTACAAGACCACATGAATAGTCTAAACGAAATGTGTAGGGAACATAACATGAAAATGAGCACAAGCAAAACAGAGGTAATGACTATAACTAAAGAAGAAAAAACAACAATTCACCTAAACGAACATCCCTTGAAACAAGTAAAGAGTTTCAAGTACCTAGGAAGTATAATATCATCAAATGGCAGATCAGAAGACGAGATCGAAAATAGATGCAATAAGGCAAATCAACTCAAAGGACAAATGGCATAAATTACTAAAGAACAAACATGTATCAATAACTACTAAAAAAGCACTTTACAACACAATCTTCCTATCAACTCTATGCTACCAATGCCAAACCTGGACAATGACAGAAAAAGAGAAAAGAAAAATCACAACAACAGAAATGAGGTTCCTGAGAAGAATACTCAACGTATGAAGAAGAGATAAGATCAGAAATGAAGAAATCAGGACTAAAGTGGGGGTTAAAGCAGCATTAGATTTTATTAGAAAGCAGCAAGTCAAATGGTTTGGCCATGCAAGTAGGTTACCAGTCAACAGCATACCACAACAAGCAATGATGTACAGACCAGATGGAAACAGAGGAAGAGGCCGACCACGTAAACGTTGGACGGAGGGAATAGCAGAGTCCGTGGGAATATCGATATATGAAACCCATAATCAGGCACTCTCACGAAGTTTATACTTCACCTCGACACCGCAAGGTACAAGAGGAACATGATGAGATGAGATGAGATTACTGCATATAGGCAGGGGAGAGATAGGTTACAAACAGCCCAGGAGCTACAGGCGACAGTAGACAAAGTGATTGACTGGTGTACTGAAATGAGTGCTTTCATCCACCCGGAAAAGGCTGCTGTTTTGTGGTGCTCTCTGGACAACAGGATTGTGAGTGCTGATGTCCCAAGCCTCACGATAGATGGTAGAAACGTCAACAGAGAGAACAAACTGAAGTCTCTGGGAATCACATTTGACAGGAGCCTGTAATTCAAGGACCATTGGAGACGGTTGTGACAAGATCTCAAAAGGGACTCAATACACTTAAAACTATGGCTGCAATTGACACAGAGCAGAGAATGATTTTCACACTATACCAGCACTTGATCTTCTCAGTGATTGATTATGGACTAGGACTGCTCACTGTCTCAAAGAGTCAGCTGGTGAAGTTAGAGCGCACACAGAACGAAGCTATGCGGGTCATTCTGGGATGCACCAGAGACACCCCAGTAGTGTGTATGCGTTGCATCCTTGGTTTGCCGACTGTTGCAGGTAGGCTCAAGGTGATGCAGACGAAGGCATACCTCAGAGTAGGTGCAGACACAGATCACCAGTTGCATGAGGCGCAGGACGCGGTTAAGGGTCAGCGACTGATAAGAGGGAAATCATGGATGGCTCAGGCGGAGAATACGATCAGACAGGGGTGCATCTTGGAGAACATTAGGCGCGTAGAGGCGTGGGTCACAGTGCCAGCGGAGCAGTCAGACTTATGCGGAGTTATAATCACATTGAGCCGGGAGTGCATAGAGTGGCCAGCAGGGGCCACGGAAGTGGAAATCCAGCAATTAATTCAGGATAATGATCGCTCGTGTGATGTGATTATCTACACAGATGGTTCGGTGTCGAGAGGTAGGAGAAGTGCCTGGGGGTTCATAGCAAAAGCTAATGGCCGACGTTTGGTGCAGGAGAACCTGGCATATGATACCACAACATCTAGCTTAAGAATGGAGGTGGAGGCGGGCACTGCAGCATTTCGCTGGATCGAAAATACGACACACACACACACACACACACACACACACACACACACACACACACACATCGTGATTGTAACTGACTCAGAAAGCATGCTGAGGAAGGTGAGGACAGGCAAGCTTCGTTCAGAGTGGCTTGCCTCGCTTCGGAGGTCACGGGTGGCAAGCATCGCCTGGATCTTTTCTCCTGGGCATGCCGGTGTGCTGGGGAATGAACAGGCGGACAGATTGACAGGCTCTGCAAAACTTCCTGGAGTATTGATGCATGACAAGGCAGATGTGGTTGCGGTCTTGTGGGAGCACGTGTACACCTCGGAGGAGCATATTGATCATCATGGTCTGGCAAGAATGAGGCAGCGAGGCGTGACGAGGGGGTCTGACCTACGCTCGGCGCTCAGAGGAAAGGCGACACTGACATATAATCAGATTGCTACTGGTACTATTGGTGATGGAACTCTTCGCTGGCTGCTGGGGATGGGGACGGAGCACCTATGGGAATGCCCCGAATGATGTGATGTCAGTTCAGAAATGAAAATATCATGACTAAAGTTGGGGTTATAGCAGCACTACATTATATCAGAAAACAGCAGGTCAAATGGGTTGGCCATAAAACTAGATTACCACCTAACAATATACCCCAGCAAGCAATGATGTACAGACAAGGCGGAATCAAAGGAAGAGGACGGCCACGTAAACGATGTATAGAGGGAATTACAGGGTCCATGGAAATCTCGATATATGAAGCCCATACACTTTCCCGCTGTTTATGCGTCACCTCGACACCGCAAGGTACAAGAGGAGCCTGATGATGAGATGAGATATGAACACACAATAATTTTTTTGGTGGATTGGGTGTTGGGAGTGGGGGGGGGGGCAGGAGTGGAGAGTGGGGGATACACACGAGAAAGGAGGAGGACTACAGTTTGATAAAGAAAACAAAAAAAACAACCAAGTTAATTAATGGTTACTGGTGTATTTCAGATAGAGTTATTATGGTCAAAATGAAAATGAAACATATATATATAATATATATATATATATATATATATATATATATATATATATATATATATATATATATATATATATATATATATATATATATATATATATATATATAATACTAGGATATTTTAATGGAATAGTTAGTTAGTCTTTCCTCTTGAGCCTAATTCGGCGCATAGGGCAGAAGCCTGTTGTAGATCTTGGATGTTCACTTGGCCGTTGAATGAGCCTTCTCTGATGATGGTTCTACGCAGGGTCTCTTTTGGTCTTCCCCGTTTTCTTTTCCCTACTGGTGACCATATGAGGGCTTGGTAGGGGAGTCTTGTCTTGTCCATTCTGAGTACATGGCCGATGTAGTTCCAACGACGTTTTCTTATAAAATTTGATACCATATCTTGCTTAGTCTCTTGTCTTATTTGCGCATTGGTTTTGACATCTGTCCACTGGATGTTTAGAATTCTTCTAAGACATTTGTTCTCAAAATTGTCTAATTTTTTATCTAAAGCTACCGTTGATTTCCAACTCTCACATCCATACGTTAGCACTGGAATCACACAAGAATTGAAGATTTTAAGTTCCGTATGTTGGCTGAGTGACTTTGACTTCCAGATGTTTAACAGTTTATTGAAGGCACCAGATGCCAGTGAGATTCTAGATAATATTTCTGGTGTTGAGTCCCCTGCAGATGTCATTTTGCTTCCTAGGTATGTGAAGCTGTTGACTTTTTGAAGAAAATGGTTGCTTAATTTGATGTCGTCTGAACTGTTGGTGAGATCAATAGTTTTTGTTTTTGTGGTGTTAATTTGGAGACCAATTTGTCCTGAAACATTTTGGAGATGATTTATTTGGTTGTTTCGGGATTTGAAATTTAAATATTGAGCACAACCCACCACTGGCAACACTGATCGCATTCTGGTATGAACCTAAGGCCTATCTACGTCAATATGGAAGCACTATACTCGAGTTTCCCTCTCGTTTGAGCTCGTCAGTAGTGCATTTTCTCTTGGGAATCTGGGTGTGTTGAACTCAAAAGCACTATGTCGTCGGCAAAGTCCAGGTCTTCTAGAATTTTGTCAACCCAATGGATACCCCTATTTGTGTTGTTTGTGCATTTGCGCATGACCCAATCGATAGCTATTCCAAAGAGTATCGGTGACAAGACACAACCCTGTTTCACTCCCGTTCCCACTGAGAACCAACCAGAGCTGCCCGATTCTGTTCTCACGCAGCAACGTGTCTCGTTATAGAAAGATTTTATGATGTTGGTATATTTGGTAGGAAAACCATAGATGTTAAGTAGATTCCAAAGTGAAGGACGGTGGATACTGTCGAAGGCTTTTTGAAAGTCGACAAAGTAGGTGATTAATTTCGACTGGAATTCTACAGAGTCTTCAATGATTATTCTAAGAGTGAAAATGTGGCCTATACATGACCGTTTTGGTCTGAAGCCGGCTTGTTCTTCTCTGAGTCTTTCATCTATAGACTTTTTCAATCTCTCAAGTAACATGCTACAAAAAAGTTTTCCTGGTACTGACAGTAGGGTGATACCACGCCAGTTATTACAATCAGACATATCACCGTTTTTTGGCAGTTTAAAAATGACACCATCCTTCCACGCATGGAATAGTGGGAAATGGAAAAAATGAAGAATGTAATGGGAAATTATTGTTTATATACAAGAAATGAAAGAGGAGAGAAGCTAATAGAATGAGCAAATATCATCATCATCATCATCTTAGACTTTTGCCGTCAAGCGTCGTGGGGAGGAATAATTAACATTCCAGCGTCCGTTGGGTGGCACTGGATAGTGTCATTCCGTGTGGTTGTACAATTTCTTTGATGTCATCAATCTATTTTCTTCTCTGGCGTCCGCTTGCTCTCGTCGCAGATGATCTTTGATGTATGGCCAGTGCTGGTAGTTGATGGTGTTTCATTCTAACGAGATGGCCAAATAATTTGATCTTCTGTCTTTCGATAATTGTGGCACAAGGTGTTGATCCCACTGTCTGTCTGATAACAACATTTCTTATTCTGTCTCGGATTGTTAAGTTGGCAGTTTTCCTCATGCATCTGAACTCACAGGTGTTGGTGGACAAACATCAATGATATGATAATTGGAAACACCTGGTTTAAACACCACTAAAGACGACTACACACATGGAAAAGTTTAGTTTACTTTAGTCGACGGATCAACATCACGGCACACGGGTGTAACCCCAAAGTGCGCTGTTCTCCTAACTCAAGCCTGAGTTTGGAGAATCTCAGCTCAGTGCACGAAATCTGCAGCACCGGCGAGGATCCTGAAGTACTTTGGGTAGATTGTTAACTCGAAATTTTGCCCGGGCAGCGCCGTTAGGCTACTCTTTTTCGATTTTCAACTGCCAAATGATTTTTTACGTGCGCAACAATACAGACGGGCGTCCGATCTCACTAACCAGAGACCAGGGGAAATGTTATTACTAGAAGTCCACGTGAAAAAGTCCCGGCCCTCACCGAGGCTTGAACCCAGGACCTCCAGCACTCGAGGCGGACACTACCTTGAGACTACTCAGCCCCCTTTCACACGAAACAGTCCTGATACGAAAATACGCAACCAAATTGACTACATACTTATTAATAAAAGATTTAGAAATGCGTGAATTAATGTTAAAACAATGCCTGATGATGATTGTAATGGTGATTATGAACCACTATGTGGAAAATGAAAATAAGATTGAAGAGAGGAAGGAAAGTGGTTAAGAACATGAAACTTAATGAAGATGTAATGAAAGCAGGTAAAGAAATTCAAGAACTATACAGAGTGACTGTGAAAAATATGTACAATACAATAGCGAAAATATAAAGTATAAATGAACAATGGAAAATGTTAAGGGACTCCATTCCCCAAACAATCAAAGAAACACTACCGGAGAGGAGCTAAAAAAAAAAAAAGCTCAGAAAAATGGATGACTGAAGAAATCTTAAGGTCGATGGACAAAAGAAAACAGAGTAAACATGATAAACAAGAGTATGATAAGATACATACAGAAATAAAAGATACATATGTGAAGGCAAAAGAAAGTTTGTTAAACGAGCAGTGCAAGAAAATTGAATTAAATTCTATTAAAGGTACAAAAAATATGCATAGGCAAATTAGTGAGCTCACGGGAAGAAAAATAAGAGTAATTACAGGGTGTTTGAAATCAAAAACAGGAAAGATATTATTGGAGGAAGAGGCTATAATGAAGAGGTGGAATGAGTGTATAAGAGGATTATATGATGGAGAAAGGGAAGAATTAACAGAAGAAAGTAACTTAGAAGGTCCACCTATTCTAAAAGAAGAAGTCGCTGACGCTGTCAAACATATGAAGAAAAAAAAAAATCGGGGCCAGATGGAATCACAATAGAAGAATTAGAAATACTGCGAGAATTTGTAGTAGACGTATTAATCAACATGTTGAATGATGTATACAGCAGTGGATAGTTACCAATTGATATGCTAAAATCTGTATTTATAGCTATATTAAAAAGACCGGGAGCAATTGAATGCGAAGACTTTCGTACAATTAACCTCATAAACCATGTTACTAATCTTCTACTCAGAATTATAATGAGAAAAACAAGAAAAAAAAAATAAAAATGAAAATTGGCGAAGAACAGTATGGATTTGTGGAAGGAAATGGTACAATCAGGGCTGTGCCGTGCTACGATACAGAGAGGCAGTCGCATCTGGCGGCACTGTAAGGGGGCTTCATAAGGGGGCGGCATTTTTAAAGAAAATAACATGTAAGGGGCGGAATTCCAAAGACTTGCATCATACTGAGAAGATCTACCGCACTGTGCTGAGTAAAAAGACAATTTTACAAAACAATTTAGTTGTTTAAATCGCTAGAAACGAGACACGAGATGTCTGCAACGATATTCTGGAGTGTAGCTGAAGTCTGGCTGAGCCTCTCCAATCAATATCCCTAATATCGATTTCCTACTTCCAGCGTTACCGCTGAAGCTGCTGTGCTTTCCCCAATAATAATGATGGTGGATGAACGTGAAGATTTGTCCTGATCATACCAACTTGTTTATATATAATACCGCATTTCCTTTCCAGGTGAGTACACAAACCAACTGTGTGTAAATATATCGTCTTCTATGCAATTAATTTAACTGTTGAAGAGAATGCTTGCAATTTTCCTCCGTTAAATAGACCAGCTTTGTAAAAATAAAAATGCTGTTCCAGACGCCATATTTGTATTGATCTGTTTTCCCCCTGTCTCTAGCTAACTTCTATTGGTGAATCAATGATACAAATCATTGCTACCTAACCGCCTACGCACTGTCATATTCACCTTATTACCTACTTATCTCTGCGCTTGACTGCCTGTTACACTACCTACCTATCTACCTACCCACCTACCTACCTACCTATCGTTGTGTCTGTCTTAACTTTGTCTGGTTACTAACTAACTAGTCACAAGCCGTCCGACCGACATGCCTGTCTACCTACCTGCTGCCTCCCTACCTGCCTGCCTACCTACCTACCTGCATGCCTATCTGCCTACCTATCTACCAGATTCCATCCATCCGTTCGTACGTCCGTTCGTCCATCTATCAATCCATTCATCCTTCTCTCTGTCCGTCCGTCCGTCCGTCTGTCTGTCCGTCCTTCCGTCACTCATCCTTCCATTCATCCACCCATCAATCCATCCATTAATTAATCCACCTATCCATCATTCCGTATCTCATTGTGTCTGCTTGTCTGTGTGCTTACCTGTCTGTCTGTCCGTCTATCCTGCCTTGTCTGTTTGATTATTCTGATCAGGAACTTGTTCACAGATGACCAATGTTCACAGATGACCAATGTTCACAGATGACCACTGTTCACAGATGACCAATGTTCACAGATGACCAATGTTCACAGATGACCAATGTTCACAGATGACCAATGTTCACAGATGACCAATGTTCATAGATGACCAATGTTCACAGATGACCAATGTTCACAGATGACCAATGCTCACAGGTGACCAATGTTCACAGATGACCAATGTTCACAGATGACCAATGTTCACAGATGACCAATGTTCACAGATGACCAATGTTCACAGATGACCAATGTTCATAGATGACCAATGTTCATAGATGACCAATGTTCACAGATGACCAATGTTCACAGATGACCAATGCTCACAGGTGACCAATGTTCATAGATGACCAATGTTCATAGTTGACCAACAACTAGAGACTCACACGACCTGATAATCTTACCAACAGGGAAGTTTGTTGCAAGTCCTTCACAAACTGTGCAGGACGTCGCAATTAACCTCAGCATTAAATAGCTTATTGTGATTCTTTAGGTAATGTTACTTACAGTAGTTTTCTATTGATTTCTAAATGACCGACGCTCATACCATTGTGAAAATCAACGTAAAGCGATGTACTCTCAAATCAGCGGCGGCCGACTTCGGGCTTGGTATATAGGGATTGCAAAACTGATGTCATTACCGCTAAGCCACAGACGACGATCTGCCCTCCACTACATGGGGATTACATGGAGACAGCACCACACACATAATGTTAACATATATTTATGAGTTAAATTTACACACGTTTGTGAAATTATATTAGTATACATTAATAATTCACACACTTTTCTATTTCTTTTCTTCGCAACCAGCTCGGTTCATGGACATGAAAGAAGCTACAATAAAACTCAAGTATTTCAACAATTCATAAAGACTAAAGGACTAGCATTCACGAAACGGTTAACCACATACTTCAAGCTTATGCAAAAGTGAAAATGGCGACCACATATGACATACAACATTCTAGAGAGCCAGAAGCCGACACTCTTGTCTCTAGCGCGGAGAAGACTCCAAATAATGAGTTTAACCTTCACGGAAATGAACAAATGTTGGACAAAAAGCATAAAACTTCACGCCCATTTAATAGGGACTTTATTGATTCACTGTTTACTGTCGTCAACAAAGATCTTCTCTATTGCAAGCTGTTCTACTTCTTCTTTTTCGGGGCATTTGGTTCATTATTTCCGCTACTGGCCATTTACTTCAAACAGCTGGGCATGAACGCTTCTCAAAGCGGTGTCCTCATTGGGTTTCGCCCGTTTATAGAATTCCTTAGTGCACCCTTTTGGGGAGGGCTAGCTGATAAGTGGAGACGTGGAAAAGAAATGTTGCTGTTTTCTCTTCTTTGCTGGATCGTCTTTACTTTGGCCATCGCCTTTGTTCAGCCTCCTGCTCATAAATGTTTGACGTTCAATGGCACTCACAATCTTCTTGAGGTTCCCGTTGGCCGAAGTCGTCGTTATGCCAAAAATGACGCTGTATCAATCTTTGATCAGTCACACCATACTGAACCTGCTCCGGAATCGGCAGTGATCTCCCATGAAATCTACGGCTCTAACAGACAGCGTCCGATAGAATATGCTTCCAAATATGATACTATTCCAAACAAAATCAGTTTATCAGACACTACTTCAAACAAAATCCATTCATCACCAAAGTTAATACAAGACAGTGAGGAATGGCCTCACGTAAACATGCTAACAAGACATGCCTTCAGCAGAAACAGTCATCTAACGGCCATTATTTTACCTAAGGATCTTACACCTTTCTATATTGAGAGTCGATGCAAGCGGAGCCGCGCGACAGTGGACACGAGTAAAATTGCGAATATCAACACGACCAATATACATGGTCTGGTCTTTAATCCACACTCAAGCGTGGTCTATCAGGTATGTATAATATATTGTCTGTCAAGAAGAAAAGGTACTAGTTGTTTGTTGTTGTTGCAAATGTTACAAACAATTCCTTGCGTAGTGTGTTATCATACTTCCTTATATATATATATATATATATATATATATATATATATATATATATATATATATATATATATATATATATATATATATATATATATATATATATATGACAGTCAGATACACAAAAAGGGACGTACGGACAGATAGGCAGACTGGCACAAATTAAAGCTGTGAAACTTGGATAGAGACCATAGAGATAATGGGACCAATATCACTGAGAAACAACATGATAAATATAGCGCAGGATAGCTCAGTCTACCAAGATGAAGAGATGCTCTTATAGAATATGTGTGACTCGTGCGGAGAAAGCCGCGAGGAGTCCTAAATGCCGACTTATCTTTTAACCACTGAGTGAACTTAAAAAGACAGTTGATTTCATACATGAGACAACAATGCAGTTATAGACAAATTTCAAGCTAACGAAAGAAGAAGAAGAAGAAGAAGAAGAAGAAGAAGAAGAAGAAGAAGAAGAAGAAGAAGAAGAAGAAGAAGAAGAAGAAGAAGAAGAAGAAGAAGAAGAAGAAGAAGACTTACTCTCTCTCACTTAGGACATTCTTCTAACTTTTCACTTGGAATTGTTAGACTTATGAGTAATATGGGAGGACATGGAGGGAGGTGCACGAGAGCGACAGTTATTGTGGCTTGGCATGAGTTAGTTGAGAATCAGTGCTTCAAATTGACATTAAGGACAGCAGCAATAGCAGTAGCAGAAGAAGCAGCAGCAGTAGTAGAAGACGAAGCAGCAGTAGCAGAAGCAGCAGCAGCAGTAGTAGAAGACGAAGCAGTCATTAATATTATCAATGCTTGAATGTAGCAACTGACTGGCATCTTGCCGCCTTGACAGACGATAATTTGTAAAATGGAGTTATACCTCTCCAAACCATATATAGTACGAATTTAGATACTTTGTGTTGGTCATGCAGCATGATCCCTCTCCCGGCCTGCCTAGTTTACTCCAGACGAAAGGTGATACCAATACGTCTGGAACAAGGCTTGCTACAGAAGCTGTCGGATCAATAAGGCAATGCTCTATATGTCAGACTGTCGGAGCTTCCACCTTAGACCAGTTGTAGACCAAGGCTTAGGGCCAGGTCTGCCCTGCCACGACATTTAGTCTTTAAGTTGCATTTCCTCGCACTAGGGTAACATGCAGCAACTGTATTGTGATTTGTTAAACGGATAACGTGACAGCTAAAACTGTAAACCTCCATGTTATAATAATGTTCTGTTGTTTACGTCCCCAGGAAGATGAGGTTGCTCGGGCATTTTTTATCCTCCTACTGCTGGTAGTAATTGGAGAGTTTTTCAGTGCTCCCTCTATCATATTTGCCGATTCTGTGACATTGTCGTTTCTTGGTGAGGACACACAGAATTACGGACGGCAAAGAATGTTTGGCTCTCTGGGTAACTATCTCTTTCTATGTTAAAATAATTAGTGCAGGCCTATGTGTCGTCTGAAACATGTGGTAGTTCTTTATTCGCAGACATTTGTAATGAATATATGTGAGACTGAGATATTCACAAACATGTGAATTGAATACAATTGATACTGGCCTACTTAATTGCTAGACCTCGTGGTGCGGTAGCATAGTGGTTAGATACTTATCCAATTCTTTAACCATTTGAAAATAAAGTTTTTAAGTTCGTTCGTTCTACCGACCAGATTCTTCTTCTTCTGACCTATATGACCCATTGGGGCCTAGGTCCTGAACCAAACCACGCCGAGCCGCCTTATATTTTGCAGCTCTCTCCATGTACTCCCAGTATTCTTAAACTTTGTAATTCTCTTTTCCATGTGTTTTAGGTCTTCCCTTTCGTTTGCCTAGTGGGGTCCTTGCCCAGACAAGAGAGTGTCTAGTTAAATTGTCCTCAGGTTTTCTCAGTGTGATTCCTATCCAGCGCCATCGTCTTTCCCTCACCTTTAGGTTCACTGGGATCTTTCTAGTTCTCTCCATGTGTTTTAGGTCTTCCCTTTCGTTTGCCTAGTGGGGTCCTTGCCCAGACAAGAGAGTGTCTAGTTAAATTGTCCTCAGGTTTTGTCAGTGTGATTCCTATCCAGCACCATCGTCTTTCCCTCACCTCTAGGTCCACTAGGATCTATCTAGTTCTCTCCATGTGCTCACCATTGGTGATTTTTTCATACCAGTTTATTCAATCTTTTCTGCACAGGCACCAGTTAGTGAATGCTTGTAGTTTATTGGTAATTCTTTGAGTTGTTCTTCATATTTACGACCAAAAATGTAGTACCGATGTAACATCGGAGTTAAACATTCTAAGTTTGGTGCTAAGTTTAACTTCCTTTAACTTCTACACATTTCCTAGCGCTATGACAGCTCCTCTAGCCTTTAGGATCCTGTTCTTAGCATCTCTATCTGTTCCCTCATTGTTGTCTACATTACTTCCCAAATAGGTGCATGATTCTTGAAGGGAGATCTGGTTGTTATTTATTTGGTTTACTCTAATTATCTTTGTCTTACATCCATGAATTTTTAGATATAATTGTTGTGACATCTCTTCAAGTATAATTAGTTGTTCGGGCATTTTTTTAATCCCTCTACTGCTGGTAGTGATAGGAGAGTTTTTCAGTGCTCCAGACATTATATTTGCCGATTCTCGGTGACGACACACAGGTCTGATTATGTGTGTGTGACAGGCGCGAAATGTCGTCAATTCGCTTTATTAGACTCTATTGAATTCCATTTCTAGAGTTTGTCACCCTTGCCTTCATAAAAGTCAGTAATACTTGTGACAAAAGACATCCCTGTTGTACTTCTGTCTTTATTTCAAATGCATCTGTCAGTTTTCTTTCATGGAGAACGTTAATTTATATCTACATATGTTTTCATTGTTAAGTTTATGATTTTTTTGTGGGATCTCATAGTGCCGCAAGAGCCACAAAAGGATTCCTTGTCATTGCCGTCAAAGTCCTTCAAGTCCCTCAATCTTGCAAGTTGTCACCAAGTTCTCCAATTTATTTCGCCTCATAATGTGTCCAAAATTTTGAATGTCTACGTCTAATTTCTCTAATCCGTTTACAATTATCATTTGGGTCTTGTAGGATCATTGATTTTTCTGTCTGTCCATGGTATTGTTTGCATTGTCCTCAGAAACCACATTTCCACTGCCATCCGATGTTTTTCAACTTGTCTGCTCATTGTCCAAGCTTCGCATCCATACAAAATACAGGTTCTATTTAGCACGTCAACATTCTTTCGCTCGCTTCAGCTGAATTTTTTAAAATTATTGGTCAGTATGTTTTCCATCTGGCAAAAGGACCTTCGCCATAGCGATTCTTGTTCTAATCTTTTCAAGTATTCTTCTTCAGTGGTCCATATTGTCATCTTATTTACCTGTACAGACGTTTACTTCATGTAGAGATGATCTAAATGTCTTATTGATACAGATATGATCAATTTGGTTTCCACTTTTATAGTCGGGTGATGGCCATGTGGCTTTATGGATTCTTTAGTGAGGATAAACACTCCCGTCTATGATATATTGATTCACCGAGCAAAATTGGTGAATAAGTCCCCATTTTCGTTCGTTACAATCCCGCATACCGCGTTAGAAACACAGCAGCGATAAACTTGGAAGCAGACTGCCTTGCGTTGGTTTCCATGCAATGGTATGAATACCGGTCTCTCTCTCTCTCTCTCTCTCTCTCTCTCTCTCTCTCTCCCATCTCTCCCATCTCTCTCTCTCTCTCTCTCTCTCTCTCTCTCTCTCTCTCTCTCTCTCTCTCTCTCTCTCTCTCTCTCTCTCTCTCCCACGCCAACATATGCATCAGCGTCAGGTGGCTAATAGTGCAATTTCTGTCTTGGGTGACGAGGCCCCTCATTCTTCCGATGCGCCTCTCGTCTTTTACATATAGAGTGTATTTTTAATGACTATGCAGTATTTGAAAATATTGCCGGTCCAAGTTTTGTATTTACCTATTATGTTGCATGAACTTTACAGAGGGTGAATACAAAACTTGGACCGGCAATGTTCTCAAACACTGCACAGTCATTACAAATACACTTTATACTTTCGATTCTAATTTGGTTGTCTATTTTACTAATTTCGATTATCATTTTCGCAGGATAAAACCAAGCGTAATAGGTGAACAACCAGTACATTGCATAGTGAACCAATAGTCTTACCACAATTTAGACACACACACACACACACACACACGCACACACACGCACACACGCACACACGCACGCACACACAAAGCCAGAAAATCTTACCACTGTCTTTATAACACACACACACACACACACACACACACACACACACACAAAGCCAGAAAATCTTACCACTGTCTTTATAACACACACACACACACAAACACACGCACGCACGCACGCACGCACGCACGCACACGCACACACACACACGCACAAAAGCCAGAAAATCTTACCACTGTCTTCAAGTTATTGTGTAATCCGCATTATCTGTTTCATATTCATTTTATAATCCGCCTGATCTGTTTCACATTCTTTTACAGGATGGGGTCTGGCAATGTTTTTTGTGGGCATGGCACTGGATCATTCAACCACCTTTCCCGACCACCCGTGTGGTAAGGCGCACATCAATGAGAAGAACTACACAGTGTGTTTCGCCGTGTTTTCTGTTCTAATGAGCTGTGCTTTTCTGGCGGCTATGCAGGTTAGTGACGTAAACATGTCCTTTCTAAGAGCTTGAGTCGCTTTCGGCATATGGAGGAGTTAGACCCATATTTGTATAGACTAAAAGGCACTAAGTGGGTGATGCGGTAGGTAGTC
Source organism: Cepaea hortensis (assembly GCA_963921405.1). Taxonomy (NCBI): domain Eukaryota; kingdom Metazoa; phylum Mollusca; class Gastropoda; order Stylommatophora; family Helicidae; genus Cepaea; species Cepaea hortensis. The sequence goes on along the minus strand of OY992897.1, from coordinate 37,776,144 downwards.
ACATTGAGGGAATGACTGGTCACATACAGGACCTTGCGCTGGAGCTTATAGCCAGCGAACACAAGCAAGCATCTCTTCGTCTTTGCTCTCTGATCTACAAAACGTGATATCGATATCTCAACTCAGACGCACAGCAAGAAACTGCTTTGGTACATTATTTTTGCGGGCGTTGTAGCATATGGGGGGGGGGGGGGAGTTAGACCCATATTTGTATAGACTAAAAGGCACTAAGTGGGTGATGCGGCAGCTATTACGCTGGTCGTCTTTACTTCCCAAAACGTTTCCTGATATCCATTTTAGACTGGATCAACCCGGGAGCCCAGCTCAATTATTTAAAACAAATTCTAAACTGCTCTAATGTGAATCGAACTCAAGACCATGCAAGATAGCGGGCACATTTACAAATATCTCGTATCCAATACTTATAGATTACTGGCACCTTGCAGTCTTGATAGACGATAGTTTTAAAATGGAGGTATACCTCTCCATAACACAAATCAATCAATCAATCATGTGCCATGCCGGAAAGCGTGGGTGGTCATGACTCGCCATTTCACTCGATCACCAGTGTCGTGGATCAGCTCATTGTTCCTGTCTCGTCCATGCCATGTGGCCAAGCCATCCAGGTATTTTCCTCTCGGTCTTCCTCTTGGTCTGTTCCCCTCGATCTTGCCAGTTGTCACTAAGTTCTCCAACCCATTTCTTCTCATAACATGTCCAAAAAATTTTGACTGTCTACGTCTAATTTCTCTAATCAGTCTACGATGTTCATTTGTCTCCTGTAGTACTTGATCATTGGTTTTTCTGTCTGTCCATGGTATTCTTTGCATTTTCCTCAGAAACCACATTTCTGCAGCCATCAGATGCTTTTCAGCTTGACTGCTCATTGTCCAAGTTTCACATCCATACAAAAGAACAGGCTCTATGTATCCCCTCAACACTCTTTTTCTCGTTTCAATTGACATCTTTTTATTGGTTAGAATGTTTTTCATCTTACTAAAGGCTACTTTCGCCATGGCGATTCTTGTTCTAATCTCTTCAAGCATCTCCCATCAGATGTTATAACTGTTCCAAGATAATTGTACCGATTCACTTGTTGAAGAATATTTCCATTTACTTGTATATTACATTGTGGCACTTCTTCCTTCCTACTGACGACCATAACCTGAGTCTTTTTACAATTTAACACAAAGCCTGGGCTGAATTTAGAGACCATGTGTTGCCCATGCAGCATGATCCTTCTCTCGGCCTGACTAGTTTACTCCAGAGGAAAGGTATCATCAAAACGTCTGGAACAAGACAAGCTGCAGAAGTTGTCGGATCAGCCTATCGGAGCTCCGATCCTAGACCAGTTGACGACCAATTGCCATGCAATTTAGTATTTAGGTTGCAAATCCTCGCATTAGTATAATTATTGCACCCTTTCAATTGCTCTTCTCCGCGGGAAACCGGGGGCACAATATGCGGTGTCGGGGTTGGTGAGTGCCGCCCAGCATTCGGCGCTAACAGAAAGTAGGTAGTACCGTCTACTGTCATACGGTAGCTCAGTCATATTTGGCTAAGACAACTACTGATAGCTGCAGATGTTGTTACTAGATCACCAGTGAAAATGATAAAAAAAAATAGCAGTGAAATGTTTGGGGGACAATACTAGGCAAGATAAGTTAAGGAAAAAACATGAAAGATGACAGTGGAAAACTTCGACAGCTGAAGAACAAATAATAATTTAGGTAGCTTTAGCTTTATTTACACACCACTTTGCGTTGATTTCTATGTTATGGGCGCCAGTCGTTCAGAAACTAATGTCAAACTACTGAACGTAAAAACAGCATAATAAATTACAAACTGCCAATAATACTTCCTCTAAACTTGAGAGTCTAAAGGATCAGTAACTAATTTTTAGCTTTATCAAGTTTTTAAGTCCCAAAGAATTTTTGATGTGTAAATGATTTTTCTCGGTGAATCCGATCACCCAAGCAATGCGGTCTATAATATATATATAACATTTGGCTTGGGTATACTAAAGAAAACTGACTTTCACAGTGATTAAATTGATAGTGTATTTAGCCTCTTAGAAAGTACGGTACTCATTTTCAAAGCTGACGTATTAGAAATTCAAATCAATGTCTCCCCTTGGTGAATGTAAACATAAAAGCCACAAACAATATATTGTCTGTGATATTTGTGATTCAAGGGCATCTGATGAGAAGACACTATAGGACTGAGAGAGTTAAAATGTCAAATGTCAGAAAAGACTGGAGGATTATGATCTTCGGTGTCTGTCCCAGTTTGTAGGTCTTAGCCAGATATGACTGAGCTACCGTATGACTGTAGACGTTACCACCTGCTTTCTGTTAGCGCCGAATGTTGGGCGGCGTCCTCCAAAACCGACACCCCACATTGTGCCAACGGCTTCGGGTGGACAGAGAGAGAGAGAGAGAGAGAGAGAGAGAGATAGATAGATAGATAGAGAGAGAGAGAGAGAGAGAGAGAGAGAGAGGGATAGAGAGAGAGAGAGAGAGAGAGAGAGAGAGAGAGAGAGAGAGAGAGAGAGAGAGATCATCAATATTAAAAGGTCGCTGCGAAGGAACACAACCTTGGTGTCGTCAAACGACATAACAATCTACTGACTAAAAAAGCTGGTGTCAAAGACACAAAATGAACAGGAGAACAACATCAAGGTACGGTAAAGATAACATTTAGCTGTACATCAAATGTTCTGGACAGATTTTAGCAGTACAACGAATGTTCTGGACAGATGTTAGCAGTACAACGAATGTTCTGGACAGATTTTAGCAGTACAACGAATGTTCTGGACAGATTTTAGCAGTACAACGAATGTTCTGGACAGATTTTAGCAGTACAACGAATGTTCTGGACATATATTAGCAGTACAACGAATGTTCTGGACATATTTTAGCAGTACAATGAATGTTCTGGACATATTGTAGCAGTACAACGAATGTAAGTAAAAGTAAAATACCCGTTGGGTATATATGGCTATATGATAGATATGTTTTGCATATCCTTTACAGGACATCGTTGGCAACATCAGCATCTTTCAGCTGATTGTTGATTTCTTGGCAAGATTACGCTCAGTAGTTTGCCATTGATTTATGAGCGACCGGCTCAAATACCCCGTAAGTTACCGACGCGGAGAGAACGGCTACCAATTCTCGCGCAACGTCACGTTACTTACGAGAGTATACGAGATTACGGAGAAAGTCGTGTAACCTCTAGACCAGAGAGACTGGCGGCTGTATGATGCTAGCCTATATATTTTTAGATACCCTTTAACGTTACATAGGCGATGTGGTAAATTCCACGACCACCGCCTTTACTTTCCAGAATATTCAATGGTACTCATTTTATGCTGGTCAACCTGGCAGCTCAGGACAATTTAAAAATAAATCCGCTTCCTTGAGGATTTGAACAAATTAGCACCGGGCGGACAGGCAAGCATGCTAATAACTGCGATGCGTTGGCTCCCATATTCACAGACGTAGTGATTGGGATTTCATCGCGAAGGTTAATGGAAGTTTCTTGAAATAGGAGAGTCTGGCATATGAGACTACGACCTCCAGCATGAGAATGGAAGCAGTTTCAGAGGCATTCCATTGGTTAAAGGAGACCACTGCAACACACATTGCATTCATTGCGGACTCAAGGAGTTTCCTAAGTAAGGTGGAGAAAGGAACGTTTCGTGTGGAATGGCTATTCCCGCTTCAGAGGTCACAGATTGTGAGAATTGTGTGAATTTTTCGCCCTGGCCATGCGGGATTGCGGGGAAATGAACAGGCTGATAGGCTGACAGGGAATGCACCTCTTGGTGGTAGATTACTTATGGACAAGGGAGAGCTGGTCGAGCGCCTGTGAGACCAGGTGAAGAAGGCGGGGGATCATATTTAGATCCCGTATGTGGAAATAATTATATTGCGGGGGATCGGCGGGGGTTCTGGAAGGATCTCAAAACTGAGAGGGAAGACAAGGCAAAAAGATAGCTGTGGGAACGATTAGTAGCATGACTCTTCGCTGTCTGTTGAAGGAGGGGACGGAACGTGTATGGGAATGTCCTGAGTGCAGTGAAGTCGGTTCTTGGCTCAACTCAACTCATTCATAGGTAAAACCTGCTAATTAATTGTAATAATTATAATGATATAGATAACATTTCATTGAGTTGTTGGATACTACTTCCAGTTTCGCTTCGATCATCATAGAAGAGATACTGGAGCATCGGAAGTTCCCGGAAACATCAAGGATAAAGTCAAGAGAATATTCTCAAGTAAGAAGAAAATAGACAGTGAAAGACTTGTGGAAGAGTACTCGGACGACGAAAACGCTGAGAGCCAGAAAGATGCTGGTCGGACGGGCAGTTATGAGGATCTGGAGAAAGGTAAGAGGGAACCACTACTTACCAAAGCTCGGTGTCTGTTAAAAATATGAAGAACATGAGCTGTTAATGTGAAATGTATGTTTTAAAAAAATCTATTTACTCATGCGAGAGAGAAAGAGAGAGAGAGAGAGAGAGAGAGAGAGAGAGAGAGAGATAGAGGGAGAGAGATAGAGGGAGAGAGAGAGGGAGATAGAGAGAGATAGAGAGAGAGATAGAGGGAGAGAGAGAAAGAGAGGGAGAGAGAGAGGGAGAGAGAGACAGACAGAGAGAGGAGAATGAGGTAGAGGGAGAGAGAGAGGGGGGAATGAGGTAGAGGGAGAGAGAGAGAGAGAGAGAGAGAGAGAGAGAGAGAGAGAGAGGCAGCGAAAAGAAGTGAAAAGGGACATTTAGGTAATGTCGCTATATTTAATTAATTTCATTGTAGCTGACTAGGCGAGTATCTACTCTATCTCTCTGCCCATCTCTCTCCCTCTATGCCTCTCTTTGTCTCCTCCTCCTCTCTATCTACTAGCTCTCTACCTCCCAATGTGTTTTCCCTCCCGCCCTCTCTCTGAAATACGTTGGCCATATGAGACGTCACAGTGGGGTGAAAAGAACAGCGACGGAAGGCGTGGTTCGTGGTAAAAGACGCGATGGGAGACCAGCACAACGATGGACACAGGACGTTGCAGACATGTTTAGCACGAGGGTAGACGAGGCAGGGGACATGGCCAGGGATTGAGAGTCTTTCCGCTGCGCTGTGATGAGCGAGAGGTTTTGGGAGGGACCTGCTACATGAGATAGAGAGAGAGAGAGAGAGAGAGAGAGAGAGAGAGAGAGAGAGAGAAGAGAGAGAAGAGACAGAGAGAAAAGAGAGAGAGAAGAGAGACAATAGAGAGCGAGAAGAGAGAGAATAGAGAGAAGAGAGAGAGAAGAGAGAAGAGAGAGAGAGAAGAGAGAGAAGAGATAGGGGAGAGAGAAGAGATAGGTGAGACAGACACACAGACAGACAGACAGACAGACAGACAGACAGGGTAAAATAGTTTTATTTTAAATGGTGTTTCTTTTCCTTATATGTGTGTTGCATCTTCCACCGGACTCCATTTGTATATTGCTTTGTCTTTATTTAATGTATCATGTCTTGCAGGTGTTTACCTGTTAACATTTATTCTCTTAGGTTCCAATCTGAAAATCAACCCAGCTGTCAAACACGACATGGTCACTGATGCCCTGAAAACACCCAACAGCAAGGTCTGATCCATTCATGTGTTTACAATATGTGTATCGATATTTGAAGCCCGTGAACGCAAGGTACAAAAAGAAAACGATGAGATGAGATGTGTATGTGTCTCGTATACATAGAGCCTGTTCTTTTGTATGGATGTGAAACTTGGACAATGAGCAGTCAAGCTGAAAAACATATGATGGCTGCAGAAATGTGGTTTCTGAGGAAAATGCAAAGAGTAACATGGACAGACAGAAAAACAATGACCAAGTACTACAGGAGACAAATGAAAATGGTAAACTGATTAGAGAAATTAGACGTAGACAGTCAACATTTTTTGGACATGTTATGAGAAGAAATTGATTTGAGAACTTGGTGACAACTGGCAAGATTGAGGAGAACAAACCAAGAGGCAGACCGAGAAGTAAATACTTGGATGGCTTGACCACATAGCATGGTCGAGACAGGAACACTGAGCTGATCAACGATTCTGGTGATCGAGTGAAATGGCGAGTCATGACCACCCACGCTTTCCGGCATGGCACATGATTGATTGATTTATAAATTTTTATCATATTTCAGGGACTTCTTAAAATGATCAAAAAGCGAAGGACGTCAATACTTGGTCACATGAAGACTCATCGGATCACATATCTTAAGGTGTATCTGGGAATTTTGAGCTAGACCCATTATTTTATAGACCAATGGTCACTCGCTGGCTGATGTGGTCAGTATCACGCCGGTTGCCTTTCCTTCCCAAGACATCCCTGATACCACTTTAAGGCTGGGTTGACCTGGGGGACAGAGTCAATTACAGAAAATTTGAATTCCTCCCGATGCGGATCGCAGCCTTGACCACCAGCCTGGCAGGTGAGCGTCTAGTCACCACGCTACCGTGGACCCCCTGTAAACTCAGAATTGCCTTTTAAAACAGGCGTGGATGTGGCCAGTCATTGGCATATCCTTTACAGGACGTCGCAGTCAACCCCAGAATTTCTTGGCTGTTTATGATTTATTGGCAAGTTTATGTTCAGTAGATTGCCATTGCTTTCTGAACGACCGGCACTCATACCATTGTATTGAAACCAACGATTGTCAGTCTGCGTCCAAATTGCCCGCAGCTGTGTTTCGAACACGGTATGCGGGGTTACGAATTGCCACAGCGACGGTACTTGAAGAGATACAGCGAAATATGCAGGGGGTTGCAATCACCCTCAGCCCCTATCACATGCATATTATTGTGATATATTAGACGTATTAAGTTCGTTATATATTTAAACACAGAAGACACACACAATATGTTGCACGCTTTATTGCCTGGCATATTTTGTTGCTGCTTCTCGTCAGGTACATACTGCAGAGTTATATATCATATATATATATATATATATATATATATCTGAAAATGAAAATATATATATATGTGATGTCGGTTCCTAAATCAATCAATCAATCAATCAATATCAATCAATATATCATATGAGGGTGAATAAATGTATTATACTTTAACTGAAATACTTAAAACACAAAATCACTGGTATTGTCCGAATGAGGAGCATTATGTGTTTTAAGTATTTCAATTAAAGTATTATCCATTTATTAAATTCATACGATATATAACTCTGCAGTTTGCACCTAACTAAACGCCCTTAAATATGCCAGGCATAAAATCGTGCAACATATTGTGTATTGCTTCTGTGATTAAATTCACTACGGGAACATATTGATTGGAATTTAAGTTCAGTAGTTTGACATTGCTTTCTGAACGAGCAGTCAACATTTAAGGTCATCTGACCGGCATGTGCAACGAACCCGCTGCCGCTGTCACCTGAGAAGGTTTAATCGCGAACGCATACACCTTGCAGCCACGTCGACCTCAAATAATACATGCATTTTTGTGTTTGTTTAAGAATAATGATGTTCTTCCCATACTGACATTGCTGAATTGACATTTCCAGTACATGTCGTTAATTTCAGAGTTCTGATGTGCCAGGAGCTCTTCCATTTGGCAGTGCAGAAGCAAGTTACTCCGATCAGCCATTTTTTGGCAAATGGATTGCTGTTGTTAAATTGCTGGCAACATACAAGGTACAACATATGTGGTACAACTGAAATGTTGAGAACCTATGTTACCACAGAGAAACCCGGGAGGGGGGAAGGGCATGATATTCAAAGTAAAAATATACGATATGTCAACTTGAAAAACCAACATGAGTTAATTTAAATGTTGTATTTCAACTGTCAAAACTGTCATCTTCTGCCTATAGTATCTTGCAGTGTAGGGCAGATGGGTCTTGAGCTCGAGGAATTAAGACCGCCTGGATAGTGCAGTCGCCGCGAACTGTGCAGGTTAGGATTTTCTTTTTGCCCCCGACAGGATTTGAGGATTTGAACCCGGGTCTCCCGAAGGAGGACACGGCGTTCTTAGCCACTCGGCCAGCCTCTCCCCCTTCTTTACACATTAACATTAAAGAATGTGTTTTTTGATAAATACGAATATGGATACGACATGAATAAATGTTTACTTTGGAGCTCTCTCATTTTGAATCCAAGTGTAGTCCATACACACACCTTCTAGTAGGACTGGACTGAATTTTGCGTGTGGATTTTGGAGTTCGTTCGTTGTATTACCATAGTCCTTCGTCCTCAGGAGAACCCACTCCGACTTCAAATGTACTTGTAATTTACGTCCTCAGTCAAGAATGAGAAGTCAAGATTTTAGTTCAACTGAACAGTGTAAGGGTGTTCAGAATCTATATCATTGCGCTCGCGGCATTCTCACACCTACTTCCACTTCTTCTACTCTACTTCTTCAGTTGCCAACGAAGAATTCCCATGCTGATGGTACCATAGGCAGCTTGATAACACGTCTAAAACCGGGAATGTTAACCTGATCAACACATGTCTGAACAGTTCGGGTGTGTCTGCCGAAAGGCACAAACATCGCAGCTCTGATGTAAACAGACCCAACTCAAGTACATCCAAAAACAAACATTCCAGATAAAGAAGAAGAAGAAGAAGAAGAAGAAGAAGAAGAAGAAGAAGAAGAAGAAGAAGAAGAAGAAGAAGAAGAAGAAGAAGAAGAAGAAGAAGAAGAAGAAGAAGAAGAAGAAGAAGAAGAAGAAGAAGAAGAAGAGGAAGAAGAAGAAGAAGAAGAAGAAGAAGAAGAAGAAGAAGAAGAAGAAGAAGAAGAAGAAGAAGAAGAAGAAGAAGAAGAAGAAGAAGAAGAAGAAGAAGAAGAAGAAGAAGAAGAAGAAGAAGAAGAAGAAGAAGAAGAAGAAGAAGAAGAAGAAGAAGAAGAAGACGAAGAAGAAGAAGAAGGAGAAGAAGAAGAAGAAGAAGAAGAAGAAGAAGAAGAAGAAGAAGAAGAAGAAGAAGAAGAAGAAGAAGAAGAAGAAGAAGAAGAAGAAGAAGAAGCAGAAGAAGAAGAAGCAGAAGAAGAAGAAGAAGAAGAAGAAGAAGAAGAAGAAGAAGAAGAAGAAGAAGAAGAAGAAGAAGAAGAAGAAGAAGAAGAAGAAGAAGAAGAAGAAGAAGAAGGAGGAGGAGGAGGAGGAGGAGGAGAAGAAGAAGAAGAAGAAGAAGAAGAAGAAGAAGAAGAAGAAGAAGAAGAAGAAGAAGAAGAAGAAGAAGAAGAAGAAGAAGAAGAAGAAGAAGAAGAAGAAGAAGAAGAAGAAGAAGAACAACAACAACAACAACAACAACAACAACTACAATAACAACAACAACAACAAGAGGAAATAGAAGATAAAAGAACCCGAATAAGAAGAACAAGAAGAAGAAAAGGAACAGGAGGAGGAGGAGGAGGATGAGGAGGAGGAGGAGGAGGAGGAGGAGGAGGAGGAGGAGGAGGAGGAGGAGGAGGAAGCAGAAGAATTATAGCCTTATAAATAAACAGCTTTGTCAAACAATATATTAGTTTAAGAAACTTTGCTATCTGCAACCAGTAGTTTTCTATTGTTTTATTTACAGTATGTATCCGTTCTGTTCATTGCCTGGTTCATGGGATTTGGAATAGGCATCATCTTCACATTTCTCTTCTGGCATCTGCAAGACATGGGAGGTTCTCCAACCTTGTTTGGCGTGGCATCTGTCATAAACCACATCTCTGAGCTGTTTGCTTACTTCATGGCTGGATCATTTATTGGCAGATACGGTAAGCTGTCGCTGAGGTATTCATCTTGTCTTTCACATGTTGGGATATAATGGAGAAGTTGTAGTTGACGTATTCATCTTGTCTATCTAGTGTATACTTATATTATTGGGTTATAAAGGAGAAGTTGTAGTTAAGGGATTCATCTTGTCTATTACATGTATATTATTGGGATATAAAGGAGAAGTTATAGGTGAAATATTCGTCTTGTCTATTATATGTATATTATTGGGATATGACGGAGAAGTTGTATTTGAAGTATTAATTGTGTCTATCACATGTATATTATTGAGAAATAATGGAGAAGTTGAAGATGAAGTATTAATCTTGTCTGTCGTGTATATTATTGGAATATTATGAAGATGTTGTAGTTGAGGTATTAATCTTGTCTGTCACGTGTATTTTCTTGGGATATAATGGAGAAGTTGTGTCTAAAGTATTCAACTAGTCTTGTTACATGTATATTATTGGGATATAATGTAGAAGTTGTAGCTGAAATATTCATCATGTCTGTCACATGCATATTCTTGGGATATAATGGAGAAGTTGTGGTTGCAGTATCCACCTTCTCTATCACATGTACAGTAAAGGGATATAATGGAGAAGCTGTAGCCGAAGTATTTACTTGTCTATCATATCTATATTATTGGGATATAAATGATAAGTTGGAGCCGGTGTGGTGAAGTGGATAGCACGCTCGCCCCCGCCCCCCCCCCCCAGGTGATTACGCCTTCGAGTCCCCATCAAGGCGGGTGTTTGTGTGTAAATATTGATCTCAGGTCCATCCCGCCTAAGATGGTTAGAAGTAAATGTCGTGGAAGGTAAAGACAATCGACATGTATTGACCCCGTTACTCAACGAGTGCCAACTGCTGTATGAGAATATGGCCAGCGAACTGCGTTGTGGTAAACGCTCCCAAGGTGGCCAGAGGAAACACTTTAAAGACACTCTCAAAATCTCACTGAATGCTTTTGGAATTCATCATGACACCTGGGAGGCTGCAGCCAGAGACCGAAATTCGTGGCGTGCATCATTACGCAAAGGTGCAGTCATATGTGAGGCAAACAGGACTGCAAGACCTGTGAAGAAAAGGCAGGATAGAAAAACCACTGCAAGAAATCCTCCTCCAGAAACGTCAAGCATTCTTTGCCCACATTGTCAAAGAACATTTCGAGCCAAAACAGGCCTTATCAGCCATCATAGAACCCACGGCTCCATACCTTCAATCCCACTGGATGAAATTACTGGTCATCATCATTCTTGATGGACAAACAACATTAACAGCACCGTATACACAAATACGCCGTAAGACAAAAAAGGTTTCTTAATTTTACTTCCATGATGGGAAAATGTGATAATTACAGTAATATTGAAAAGTAGATGACTATTCCAAGACTAAAATTAATTAACACAAATATGCTAAATTTATTGAAATAATTTATTTGCACAATGCTGTTATCGTTGTTATTGCTGTTATTCTTCCTTCTGTTGTGACTGTTATTCCTATTGTTGAGTTTATTGTCTCGTAGTTGTTAAAAAAACAATACTAATTATTCACTCTTGAGCAGCTTAAATAGCAGGACACCAGCGAACGGTTTGAGGCGTCGAACGTTCAGAATTCATTGGGAAACTACTGAACTAAAATTGTCTAGTAAATACCAAACAGCCAACAAATTCTGGGGTTGACGGCAAGGTCCTATAAAGAACATGCAACTAATTTTTAAACTATCTTATAATCTCATCTCATATTGTTCCTCTTGTATCTTGCGATGTCGAGGTGAAGTATAAACTGCAGGAGAGTGCCCGTTTATGTGCTTCATGTATCGAGATTCCCACGGATTCTGTTCTTCCCTCCGTGAACCGTTTACATGGCGGGTCTCTACTCCTGGTTCGGTTTGGTCTGTACATCATTGCTTGCTGTGGTAAACTGTTAACTGGTAACCTTGTTATATGGCCAAATAATTTAACTTGCTGTTTTCTGATGAAATCAACAGGCTTGGCCATGGGAATCCCATAGGAACAAAGGGGGATTTTCTGAATAGTGTATCGATGGGATGGGACGGGATGGGACAGCCATAAATTACCATTGCATGGGACAGAAAAACACGTCTCATGGACAAGCCTGCCAGGCTTGGCCATGGGAATGTTATTCCCATGGGAATCCCATGGGAAAGTCCAATGGGACGGCATGGAATGGGACATGCATAAATTACCACGCAGTTTAAATTATGTCCCATGGACAACCCTGGAAATCAGTCGCTGCTATAAACCGCTTTTGTCCTGAATTCTTAATTCCTGATTTTCTCTCTTCTTGACACATTGAGTACCCTTTACAGGAATCTCATTTCCGTTGTCGTAATTTTTCTTTTCTCTTTTTCTGACATTGTCCAGGCTGGACATTTGCAGCATAGAGTTGGTAGGAAGATTGTTTTGTAAAGTGTTTGTTTTTAAGTATCTATTGATACGTGTGTTCTTTAGTATTGGTGCCATTTGTCCAGTGAGTTGGTTTGCCCTATTGCATCTATTTTTAATCTCGTCTTCTGATTTGCCATGTGATGATGTTATACTTCTTAAATAATTGAAGCTCTTTACTTCTTTCGGCGGGTGCTCTTTTAAATAAATCTGTGTTTTTTTATTCTTATTTCGTTATAGTCATTACCTCTGTTTTACTGATGTTAATTGTCATGTTATGCTACCTACACACTTCGTTTAGGCTACTTATGTGGACTTGTAATACTGCTTCTGATTTTGCTATTAGTGCGTGATTGTCCGGAAATAGGAGTTCTTTAGTGGTGTAACTCGCTGTTGGTTCTTCTGTGTTCTGTTCGTCAAGTGGTGTTGTTACGATCTCTGTTTGGTTAGTTTCTTTGCATATGCTGTCTGTATAGGTTATGAACAAGAGGGGGGACAGGACACAACCTTGTAGTACTCCGGACCTTATGGCGAAGGGTTCAGAGTGTCATCGGTGTGTTCTTACCGTACATTAACAGTTGTTGTATAAACTTCTGCATAAGTTTGTTAGATGTGCTCTTACTCCATATCGTGTAAGACTTTCCCACTTTTAAACTACCAGGTGTTTGTAAAGTCTCATTACACTTTGTATGTAGAACACATTTGAAAAATGAAGTACATAATGTCATCAAAAAATGTGTCATCCACAGTCCATCACGAAGCAATATGCAGCGAATGACTGTCGTCTGCTGGAGTAATTCTTTGCACTCCAAACAGAATTGTGTTATCAACGGAAGAAAGAGTTTTTATTTTTTTTATTTTTTCAAATTTGTTCTGCATACAAAGTGTAGTGAGACTTTACAAACACCTGGTATATACGAGTATAAAAGCATATTGAAATTGATGCTGTTTTGGAAACCACCGTTCATTCAGTTCTGGTCATTTAATGCTCCATCCACTCTATCGCTTTGTCTAGAATGGCTGGAATCCATTAAAAAAAAATCGTTCCGAACCAGTTGACTGCTATGGGTATATGGTGAGATGGAGCCATGACATTTTGTAGGCCTGAATGCAAGGGGGAATAGGCGGGAAGTCTTTTCCTTACTTAGCAGGCGATGAGCCTAGGCGTCCAACCGACCTCATGTTATGATATTATTAGCGTAGCTTAATATCAACTACACTTACATGTCCGCTTTTGCACCCATTTACTTACATGCAATTCTCATATGTCGGAACAAGTGAGATTCTAGAAGAAAATAAGTGTTCAATTTGTATATAGTAAAAGTGTGTGTATCCTTAAAGTGATTACCACGAAGATCTTCGACATTAAATGTGGTTTGGCTTCTTTCTTGATAACAGGTCATGTGAAAATCCTGTATGCTGGACTTCTTGGGAGCATTGCTCGCTTCATGTACATTTCTTTCTTGACAAACCCATGGTGGGTACTGCCCTTTGAGTTTGTTCAAGGTGAGACATAGTTTATCTTGAATCATTTAAACGATTAAATGAGGAGTTTTAATAACTTTATGACAGTAATTTAACACTCGTCTGTGTGTTACCGCGCCGGCTCCGTAGCGAAAACTTACGAAAGCATTTCGTAATCCCGTATACTGCCTTCGAAACACAGCTACGGGCGATATGGCAGCAGACCGCCTTGCGTTTGGGTCTTAAAAAATAAAATGATATGGGTGCCGGTCGTTCAGAAAACTACCGAAGGTAAACTTGCCAAGAATTCACAAACAGCCAAGGAAAAAAAAAAGGCTGGAGTTGACTGCGATGTCCTGTATAAAAAAGTATGCAAATAACTAACTAACTAACTGTGTGTTGTCGGGACCCACAGGGGAAGCACAGAGTTTTAACACTGCACCATATCAAGCATGCCGTAAGAAGCGGCTAAGGAAGAGTTGTGCTTGGGGCAGGCTGCCCCATCACGTAGAAAAATTCAGCCTCAACTTACAATCAACCAAGACCAAGTCACAGGTTGACTCAGCCAACCAAACAGAAAGGAAGCTCTTCTAGAAGAGATGTGACGATCTGCCCGCAATGAGTCCGGGGAATGATCAAATTTCAGTCTCCTAGGAAAATCCCCAGGACTGGCACCTGGGATGTTTAAATTATGTATGGATTAGTTAAGACAGCAAAGGTGGCAGCAGACATGAAATATTATAATATTATCATCTTGCTATTGTGCGAAACAAGGTGGACCTGAACAGACGAACATCATATAGGCTTTTAGTTAGTTAGTTAGTTAGTTAGTTAGTTAGTTAGTTAGCTAGTAAGTAAGTAAGTAAGTAAGTAAGTAAGTAAGTAAGTAAGTAAGTTAGTTAGTTAGTTAGTTAGTTAGTTAGTTAGTTAGTTAGTTAGTTAGTTAGTTAGTTAGTCAGTCGAGGTTCCAACTTCACGGCAACGGGTCGTCCCCATTATGCTCCATTCCTGTGTCAGTGAATATCACAGAAAATGCTCCCAACTGTCCAATGTGAAAAGTGGAATAGACAGGAGTCTCGGCAATCCAACAGTCCGTACAGGTACACTGTGCACAATGCCGCCGCCAAAATGCCAACACAAAATTCATCCACGAAGACCACAGTTCATCGTCGATGGACTCGGCAGTCACCAGAAAGACCTCATAGACCCGGGTTTTCTCACATGGCTCGGTCTTTTACCGCAGGGCGACCCGCCGAAAGTGTCGCATAAAGCACGAACTCCGTAGCTTCAGCGCCGACTCCCAGAAGTCTCCTGACAAATACACTCATGAACCGAAAAGGCGAATCAGTCAAATCAGCAACATCCGGTAGCCATTGTTCCGAACATGCAGGACACTGTACAGGACAGACGTAAAAGCATTCCACGCGAATTGTACAGCTCACAGTGTCGCCCACGCACTCACTCATTAGCAGGGCAACGGAACTATGTATTACCAGTCCAACATGAGGAAAATGCGATTGCAAACCGTAGCTGCAAGCATAAACACATCACGGGCCTTAACGGTTCAACGCGTAACCGCCATGTTGACGACCGGAAGTCCGAAGCATCTAGGCACTGTGAAACAGTTTTGTAATCAGACCAGAAGGAGAAAAATACCACCACAATGAATGAAAGGCCCTAATGTTATTCAAAAGAGGCAAATGAAGCGTTATTAGAGTGGGAAGCAGAGCACTCTATAGTAATAACAGCAAGATTTAGAACTATATAAAAGAAAAAAGGAACCACGAATGTGATCCAATGTTACGCACGAACAAATAACAAAGATGAATTGGTTAAGGAAGCATTTTCCACTAAACTTCAAAACATAACTGGCAGTTTAAGAAATGACAATGTTAAACTGTTGATGGGTGACATAAATGCCAAATTAGGATCAGATAACATTGGTTACGAAGGGGTCATGGGGAAACATGAGCTAAGGATAATGAATGAGCACGGATGTTTGCGCAGTGAATCAATATGTCATAGGCGGGAGTGGTTTTCCTCATACAAAGAACCCACACAACCGCATGTGCATCACCCGACTATAAAACGGAAAACCAAACTGATCATGTATGTATTAATAAGAAATTTGGATAATCTCTACATGACGTAACAGTCTTTAGAGATGCAGATATAAATATAAATACAGACCACAACTTGCGGATAAGTAAGATTCAGTTAAAACTCTCTCTCTCTCTCTCTCTCTCTCTCTCCACACACGCACACACACGCACACACACACACGCACACACACACACACGCGCGCACACACACACACACACACATATATATATATATATATATATATATATATATATATATATATATATATATATATATATATATATATAGATTTTGTCCGATATGGAAATATTATTTCAAGACGTCAGTGACCAATGGGGAAATATTAAAGAAATCAGTCAACCAAGCTGCAGAAACAACCAACCCAAAAATAAAGATAATAGGACGCAAGAAGTGGATGACGGAAGACATCTTAAAACTCATAGAAGAAAGAAGAAATAACAAAAAATAATAAGGAAAAATATGAAGAGATTCACAGTAAAATTAGGAAGCTATACAAAGAGGCAAAAGAAACATGGCTTGAGGACAATTGCAAGGAAATTGAAAATCAACACAACACCCGGAATACCAAATTAATGCACAAAAGAATTAATGACATCACTAACAAAAGAACACACACATCAATGGGTTGCCTAAAAATCAAAGATGGCAAAATCATAATAGAAAAAGATCAAATATTACATGCGTGGTCAGATTATGTGAAAGACCTTTATGATGATACAAGAGAAGAACAATTTGATCATCGGAATAATAATGAAGGACCATCAATTTTGAAGATGGAAGTTCAGAATGCTATTAACCATATGAAAACTGGCAAGACCCCGGGATCAGATAACATCGCAATAGAAATGATCAATATGGAATAGACCAAGTCACCAGACTGCTGAACGCAATATACGATACTGGAGATATGCCTCCTGAATTATGTAAGTCTATATTTATTGCAATCGCGAAGGAGCCTTGGAATGCGATCAACATAGAACAATTAGTATAATGAGCTACATCACGAAGATACTGCTGAGAATTATCATGCAAAGAGTTAGGAAGAAAATACAACCCGAAATAGGAGAAGAACAATGTGGGTTTGTAGAAGGCAAGGGCACAGTAAATGCTGTTTATATACTGAGAGCATAATTGAACATTCTATAGAAGTAAACAAAGATCTATATCTTTGCTTTATTGATTACACAAAGGCTTTCGATAAAGCGAGACATGTCGACAAGATAAGGATGCTTGAAGATCCACAATTTGATGGAAAAGACCTTAGACTTGTAAAAAACATATATTGGAAACAACAAGCTGCCATCAGAATTGATAACGATGTAGGTCAATATCAGCCTATTAAAGGAGATGTGAGACAGGGATGTGTAATGTCTCCAGATCTTTTTTCCCTGTACAGTTAAAATATTTTCAGAAATACAGAAGATAAGGAAGGAATCAATATTGGGGGACGATACATCAATAACATTAGATATGCAGATGATACAGTCTTGATTGCAAACAATGAACAAGACCTGCAAAATTTAGTAGATGCGGTTGTTGCACACAGTGAACAACTAGGGTTAGAACTGAATATTAAGAAAACACAAATTATGGTCGTCACTGGGAAGAAGGAAAGGTATTCAATTCATGTACTCAAGGTATTCATCCAGCTAACCTTTTGAGGGGATGACGTAATGCAACGTCTACAAGACCGGCTTGAACATTCTGTGCTGCAACTCCAGTCATTAGATATAAAACCGTACCGATTCCTACACCAGAAGTCAAAGAGCCTGTTCCTCTGTACGCCACAAACAATTGTATTTACCAATTCACATGTAGATGCCAGGCCTTCTACATTGGTAGAACAGAGAGACAGCTTAACAAACGAGTGTCAGAACACATACCTCAATGGGTCAACAAGATACTACACACAGGAGATGCTAGCCTCGTGGGGCCGACACACCGGAAGCTCCCGGCGTCTTCAATTGGTAGGCACATTGTCGAGAGCGGCCATGTGGTTGACAGAGATACTGCCTTTCGCGTGTTGTTTAACACACAAAATACTCGCTTGTTAAAATTTGCAGAAGCAATTATGATCTATCAACGCAAGCCAGAATTGTGCAAACAGAAAGACATGTTAGTCAGCTTAAAATTACCGTGGTAGATAAGTGACATTACTGTGCGAATTTGTGTATATTTCAACTTGAAGGATTTATCTAGTTAATTCACGTAAGTTGTGTGATTTCTGCAGTATGTACCTGACGAGATGCAGCGAAATATACCAGGCAATAAATCGTGCAATCTATTGTTTGTCTCTTCGTTATTCAAATTCACTACAGGAAAACATTGTTTTGGAAATACCATAAAGTGATATACGTGTAAATGGGCATATTCTTAAGCAAGTGAGTCGATACAGTTATCTCGGAACAGTCATAACATCTGATGGGAGATGCCTTGAAGAGATTAGAACAAGAATTGCCATTGCGCAGGTAGCCTTTTGCAAGATGAAAAACATACTGAAATATAAAAAGATATCAGTTGAAACGAGAAAAAAGAGTGTTAAAGTGCTACATAGAACCTATACTTTTGTATGGATGTGAAGCGTGGACAAAAAGCAGTGAAGCTGAAAAACAGCTGATGGCTGGGGAAATGTGGTTTCTGAGGGAAATGCAAAGAATATCATGGACACACAGAAAAACCAATGAACAAGTCCTTCAAGAAACAAATGAAGATCGTAAACTTATTAGAGTCATTCGACGAAGACCATCTACATTTTTTGGGCATGTTAGAAGAAATGAATTGGAGAACTTGGTGACAACTGGCAAGATCGAAGGGAACAGACCAAGGGGAATACCGAGAAGTAAATACCTGGATGGCTTGGCCACGTGGCATGGTCGAGACAGGAACACAGAGCTTACCCACGACTCTGGTGATCGAGTGAGATGGCAAAACATGACCGCCCACGCTTATCAGCATGGCACATGATGGATATATAAATATAAATATATATATATATATATATATATATATATATATATATATATATATATATATATATATATATATATATATATATATATATATATATATATATATATATATATATATATGGAATTCAATATAATGTAGGGTATTCCAGAAATCAGGACATTAAATAACAGTATATGGTCACAGTCTGTAATAGGTATCAGGTCTTGTAACACTTAACTAGACGAGGAGAACATGGAGAAGAATTGGCAACAGGTTAAAAAAACATTTGGATCGACGCATGTATAGTGGTCCTTGGAAGAAGGGAACGTAAACATAAAGCATGGACAACACCAGAAACCCTTAACAAAATAAAATAAAGGAAAATAAAATGACGACATCGTAATTAACAGCAAAACAAGTGCTGCTAAAGCCAGTGCTTAATGAAAATGTACATAAACTAGTAGAGAAATTAAGAAGCACATAAGGGCGGATATTAGACAATATTTAGATGTTCTAGCAAGAGATGCAGAGGATGCAACAGCAAAAGGAAACCACAGAGGCCTTTACAACACCACAAGGAAATTGGTAGAAAAATGTAATCAATCAAGAGGACTTATCACAAATAGTAAAGGGAAAAGTTTCACCAAATTTTAAGATTAAATGAACAAATGGGTTGAATACTTTAAGGATCTTCTGAATAGTCCTGTTCCAGGTGTCCTTCTTAATATCCAGGCAATGTGGAACAGGATATTAGCTGTGAAAAACCATCTAAATAAGAAATTATAAAAGCTATCAAACTATTGAGAAATGGGAAAACTGCTGGCCTAGATGGTATTCCAGCAAACGCTACTACATCCAATACACACATGTTACAGATTACATTGTCAGCTTCAGACACAAAGGGAACGGGTTCGAATCTCAGCATAGGTGTAGGCATTTTTATAAGAGCCATTGATATCACACGTCCCTCTGATCTCTTGGGTAGTGAAATTAGATGCATAGCCTTCTCGAATACAGATGAGAAACAGGAGGTCTCACTGCAGTCGGAAATCGCCAAGAGAAGGTCGTAAGACCAGTGCCCTGGCAAAATTGTAAGGAGGGGGAAACATACCAACGGGTAGATAGAGCCCGATGCTTTGGATATAATTTGTTTAGAGGAATGTAAAACTGACACACATGCATGACGAAGTCTAACACACCGATCTCTGAGGTACGTAACTATGTATTACGCATTGCCTCGAAAGCGGCCGGAAGAAGAAAAAGAGGTGTTGATTTTACTGTTGCAAATATGTTTTCCTATAACAAATTATCTTGCAATTCAAACGTAGAAATGCCTGTTGACATAACAATGTGTTGTTTTCAGGGCTGACCCATGCCGCCGTCTGGGCTGCCTGCTGCGCGTACATCACGCACGCAATTCCGGTTGAACTGAGATCATCAGCTCAGGGCATCCTGCAAGGACTTCATCATGGATTAGGTAGAGGATGTGGGGCAGTCTTTGGGGGTCTGCTAGTCTACCAGTATGGTAAGTAGACCAAGTAGATTTCTGAACTCTCTGTGTCCCGGCCATCGTATTACGTGTGATTGGCTACTCTCCTTGTATGCCCAGCAACGAATGATGTGTTATTAAAACTTTTGCTGTTTGGTCTGAACTTTGTGAAGAAATTTGACTACATAATTTATTGGTCTCCGTGGCCAAAGGCTTGTTAACGCGGTTCGTGAGCCGCTTACCAAGCGTTCAAAACTCAGCTGCGACCGATTTGTGCAGCAGACCGTGTCCCGTTGTGTTATATCGTATTGGTATGGGAGCCGGTCGTTCAGAAAGCAATGGCAAACTACTGAACGTAAAACTTGCCTAGTACATCAACAGCAGCTAAAAATTGCTGGTGTTGACTGCAACGTCCTGTAAGGGATATGCAACATTTTAAAAAAGCTGAAAAATCAACGCACAATTAGATTATTTCTTCTCCTTGAATCCCAACCATTGCATAAGGTGTTCTCTTACCCTTTACATTTGGCCAGAACAAGCTAAAGAAATCTGGCTTCCCTTGTGACCACTTCAAATATGTATTTAGCCTCTTTTGCATGTATGCTTTTTCATAGTGATTATCACTGCGAGAAGGGAGCGTGCTGTGAAGCATCCTGACACTGTAAGAGCACACGCGAAACACCTTATGTTTTATCATCATCACGTGAGGAGGATATGCTTTGGCGGTCATGATTCGCCATCTTACACGATCACCGGAGTCTTGGACCAGACCTGTGTTCATGACCCGGTAATGTCTAAAGGCCTGGCCATCCAGGTATTATCTGTTAATCCTTCCCTTGCTTTCTTCCCGTAAAGCTTCTATAGAATCATATTATACTAGGCCAGTGGTTCTCAACCTTTTTTGGCCGATGCCCCACTTTACCATATGTTCAGACCGTCATTCCTCCCCCCCCCCCTCCTTTAGAATTTCCTCCCTATAAATCTCTCCCACCCTTACACAGTATACATAAAAATGGAAGCTAAATTTAATAACACATACTAGAACAAGTATAGACATCTACATAAAACGTGATTTGCAGGTCTACTTACGTTATAAAATAAATTTCATTAGTGCGAGAAGTACAGAACCGTAAAATTTAGAGGGAAAAACAATATTAAGTAACTGGTTCTTGTATTAATGCGAACTTGAAATAATCTTAATTTCCCCCCCCCCCCCCCACCAGGAAATCCTAAAACATTTCCCCTTGGGGGGGGGGGATTCCCCACCGGTTGAGAACCACTGTACTAGGCATGTGTACAGAAGCTAGTCTGTCATTGCTTTCCTTTAGCAGTGGCCATATTGACCTGTGACCGCAGCCATGCGACTATGGTCCTCTGCCTACCGTCGCGAACTTGAGGCTATGCCCAACACCTATCTTTCAGCTGTCTCACGCCCATTCAGCAACCCGCTGATTTGGTTTCACGTTTCTTATTAGGGCTCGCCGACCTTGTCCATTGGGGATCCAGTAGGCTAGCGAAAGGAAGTTGAGTTGACTTGAGTTTAGTTGAGTTGAGTCAAGAACCGACATCATAGCCTTCGGGGCATTTCCATACATGATCGGTCCTCATCTTCAACAGCAAGCGAAGAGTTCAAATACTAATGGTACCAGTAGCAGTCTGATTAATGTGTATGCCTGACCTTTCCTCGGAGCGGAAAGCCGCTGGTAGCGAAAGGAAAGAGATGCCTTAACTTTCCCTTGACCGGGGATATCTCTACATCAAAATGCCACAGACATCACGGCCAGTCGAGCAAGTATATCAATCCAATGCTAACTCCCCCGCCTCTTCAATCAATCAATCACGTGACGTCGCCACAATGAAGGTTATAGTATATATATATATATATATATATATATATATATATATATATATATAGAGAGAGAGAGAGAGAGAGAGAGAGAGAGAGAATGAGACGAGAGAGAGAGAGAGAGAGAGAGAGAGAGAGAGAGAGAGAGAGAGAGAGAGAGAGAGAGAATGAGACGAGAGAGAGTTGAGCTGAGCTAAGAAACGATATCATTGCACTCAGGACATTCCCATAAGCGCTCCGTCCCCTCGTTCGACAGCCAGCAAAGAGTCATACTGCTAATAGTTCCAACTGCCATCTGATTGAAAGTTATCCTGCACCTCCCTCTCAGTTCAGAGACTATTCCAGAACCCCCGCCGATCGCCCACCACATCACTCTCTTCACACTACGGCTCACATTCTGCGCCACCGTTTTCTCTATCCGGTCCCACAGGCGCCCGACCACCTCTCTCTTGTCCACAGGCAATCTACCACCGAGAGGTGCATTACCTGTCAACCTATCAGACTTTTCATTTCCCCGCACTCCCACATGACCAGGGCAGAAAATCCGCACAATTCTCACAATCTGCGACCTGTGTGTGTGTGTGTGTGTGTGTGTGTGTGTGTGTGTGTGTGTGTGTGTGTGCTGTATGGCCTCGAAATGACAGTAATCGGGACCTTACTCCTGTTAAAAGGGTCTGGGATCATCCAACACAACGATGGTTATAAGGCATTAAAGACAAGACACTCTCGGGCATGGAGATGAATCAAACAGGGGAACAGACGAGAGGTCAAGTCTTTCCCGCCTGTCGTGATGAGAGCTACGCTCTGTACATGATCTTCCACATAATGATGATGCCAATATGTATCTTCATGTTTGCACGTACCACCGTCCCAAAACTATTTGCGGTCACGGATGTCAACTGGCTTGTCTTATTTCTGTTCCGCAGGAAGTGTGGTCACATTCCGCATTTACGGCGTAACATGCATTATTGTTCTAGCCACGTACTTTGGTGTCAATGTCTTCTTAGAGGTAAGTACTAGTGATCTGTCACATGTATATACTAGTGATGTATCACATGTAAGTACCAGTGATGTATCACATGTATGCATGTATGTACTAGTAATGTATCATATGTAAGATTGTTACATTGTACTTCAAAAAGGCATACTAGCTACAACCCAGCGAATGTGACCGAACAGGCTACCTTGCACGGGAAATATTCGTCCAGAATGGATGCATGTGATCACTTGGTCGTTTTCACGATAACATCGTCATTTCCACCAGCATGCACCATTTAACGTCTCACAAAAGTGTGTGGCCTATCTGTAATCGTTTTCCCCTTCGACTTTGTTTCTTCCTGATCTTTCCCCTCCACGCAACGCGATCGACGGTGGCAGGTAAATACATGTGAAGCATTTTATAGCATTTTAAAACATAATTTTCATACTGATACACCTTCAGACTTCAACCTGAGTGTATTCAAAGAAAGCAGCTGTCAACTTGAGTATGTTGCCGTCTCCATAGATTTTTCCAATCAGAGCAGTTCTATACAGCCGGTTTGGGAGGACTGATAAAACGATGGGATAAGTGCATCAATGTGGTGGAAATTATGTTGAGAAATAAAGGGACAATTTATGTACAAAAATAAACTGGTTTCAAGTCGTTATCATATTTAGTTATTTTTCTACAGCCATTTGTGACCTACTTATTAACTTACCCTCGTATAATCAATGTTAGGAAAGTGGAACACTTATGAAGATATCCATATGCAATAACAAAACTAAAGCAAACCAATTCACTTCATCATCATCATCATCATCATCATCATCATCATCATCATCATCATCATCATCATCATCATCATCATCATCATCATCATCATCATCACAAACATCCATTTACGTGTCCAGTGTGCATAGCTTGTCCCTAGTAATCGACTTTCGAGAATTCTCTCTTTCGTACTCAGATGTCATGCTGTCATGTGAAAGTTAGTGATCACATCTTGAATCTTTCTAAAATGTTGTCTTAATCTTATCCGCTTTTCCGGCACACCCTCCTTCATAATGATCTTTTACAGATTTTCTTGTCTTTTTTTTTTTTTTTGCACGACCAAAATATTTCGTTTCCCTTAGTTTTATTTGTCTGGATGTCTTTGTCTTTTATTTGTAATAATAGTTTTATTTGTCTGGATGTCTTTGTCTTTTATTTGTAATAATAGTTTTATTTGTCTGGATGTCTTTGTCTTTTATTTGTAATAATAAACGAAATCTTTAATGCGTCTGCCATTGCCTTCAGCTATACACAAATTGTTATTTCTTATAAGGAATAACTCGCTAGCATCTGTTTGTTCACATCGATTGAATTACCCCCCTCCTCCCCCCCCCCCCAAAAAAAAAGCGATAAGTAAACGATAAGCTTTAGTCTGGTCCGTGGCGAATAGGTTACGGACGTAGTTCGTAATCTCGCATACCGCGTTCGAAACACAGCTTCGGGCGATTTGGCAGCAGACCCCCTTGCCTTCGTATTTTAAAAATAAAATAGTAAGTATCCCGTCGTTCAGAAAGCAATAACAAACTACTGAACGTACACTTGCCAAGAGATCACAAACCGCCAAATAATGCTGGGGTTGACTGCTACATCCTGTAAAGGATATGCAACTAACTTTTGTTTTTACTCGAATACGATCACTAATAACAAAATGGACGCTGCAGCCAGAGCCTTTACCAGCACAGAAACAACCAACACACACCGATACAACCACAGGAAAAACACTACATGAAAATATAAATATAACAGAGGCTCATCTGTTTCCTTGGTGGGGACCGGACACATGTTTCATTAAATCGGCGTGTATGATTCCAACAAAGCGGCTGAACCGGAAATATGGTTATTGTTGGTTCACAGAGGCAAGGCAAGTTTTCTCACAGCGGCAGACTGCCGCAAGAGGTCGCGGAAGACAGTGCTCATTTAGCTCCACATGGGGTCCCGTCTGGCGTGGCTAGGAATTTAACCAGCACTTCGAATACTCACTTGACTGGGGATCCACAACAGGGTAAGTCAGTAGGCAGTTCATGGTTCTACATTATCATCATCACGACGATAATCATAACTAACACCTTCATCCTCACAATCATCATCGACGATTCTCGTCGTTGCCAGCATTATCACCATCATATTGTCGTCCCTCCTCATCATCAACATCATAATCATCATCAAAATTGTCATCTTGACCATCCTTATAATTATCACCACTCTGATTATAATCATTATTATCACAATCGTCGTGTCTTTTCTCTTCATCATCATCATCTTTATCATAATCATCTTCACAATTGTCATCTCCGGCATTATCATCATCAACATTATCACAATGAGCATCCTTATAATTACCATCATCATAATTATGTACAATGCCGATAAGCGTGGGAGGTCATGTGTCACAAACGCACACGATCACCAGAGTCATGGATCAGCTCTGTGTTCTTGTCTATACCATACCACATGGCCAAGCCATCCAGGTATTTACTTCTCTGCCTTCCCCTTATTCATTTCCCCTCAATCTTGTTGGTAGCCACCAATTTCTCTAATTTATTTCATCTCATAACGTATCCAAATATTGTGAATGTTTACGTCTAATTTCTCTATTCAGCTTACGGTTTTTATTTGTTTCTTGAAGGACTTGGTCATTTATTTTTCTGTCTGTCATGGTATTCTTTGTATTTTCTTCAGAAACCAAATCTCCACATATTATCACGATAATTATAATCATCATTATCACCATCGTCATCTTATCATCATGTAATCGTTACCATCATCACCATCATTTGACTTTTACTTGACTTTTACTTGACGTTTACATCACCATCATCATCACCATCAACGATCTTCAGGCATTTTGATCTACCATATTTTCATTAGAAGATCTACGTATCTCATATCGTGACCAAATCCAGACACCATCATCATTCAGTGGCCTGTCTTGTGTAGTAGTCCATATAGCAGGTTTTCGAGGCTCTTCTCTATCACATGCCAATTTCCAGCTCTAATTGCTGAAATATGTAAATTATCATTATATCTTGAACCCATCTGTGTTGTGATCTTGCTCATCGACTCTTCCGCGGTACACCCCCCACCCCATAATTACCTTTTCTAGACATTCATATCTGCTTACGTTAGTTAGTTGCATATCCTTTACAGGACGTCGCAGTCAACCCAGCATTTTTGGCTGTTTGTGATTTCTTGGCAAGTTTAGGTTCAGCAGTTTGCCATTGCTTTTTGAACGACGGGAACTCATACCATTTTATTTTTAAAAAAACACCCAACGCATGGTGTTCTGAGAGCAATGGCAAATTACTGAACGTTGGCTTGTCAAGAGATCACAAACAGCAAAAAAAAAAATGCTGGGGTTTACTGCGATGCCCTGCAGAGAATATGCAACTGACTCTTTTTAAGTGCCAAAATAATTCTTTTTTTTCCCCTAAGTGTTATTTATTTAATAAACCTTCTTCTTCAGTTCTTTTTGGATAGAACTGTTTGTGCCCTTCCTCGCCCCGTTAATGTTTAATACTCTACTACCACAGAATACGGAGCCATAGTAAACGAGTCTGCCTCAACAGTAGCGACACGTGGAGCCAAAGATAACGGTAACCATAACTAATTTAAATAAATATTTAATTTATGTAGGTAATCCCGAATACTCTCGCGTTGACGTGAGTGCACGAGAATTGGAAGCGGTTCGAGTCGCATCAGTGACTTATGAAAGTATGGAGCCGGTCGCTCAGAAAGTCGTGGCGTGCTGATGAGCGTAATCTAGCCCAGGAATCAAAGTGCAGCTGAAAGATGCTGATGTTGACCGCAATATCCTGAAATGGGATGGAAACGCGGGGGAAAAAAAGGTATCGCTATGGTATTGTTGTTAGGCTGCTTACCTGCCAAGAGATGGTCTGGGTTCAATACCCAACAGTGACATTATTATTTTTTCCGACCAGTACAGATTTGAGGTCAAACCAACGTCATAAAAATGGGTACCAGCGAAAATTCAGAATGTTCTGGGATATGTGCGGGAAGGAAATGGGACAAGGAAGGGAAATGACCTTCCCACCTCGCAACATCATGGTATAGAAATGGGACAAGGAAGGGAAATGACCTTCCCACCTCGCAACATCATGGTATAGAAATGGGACAAGGAAAGGAAAGGACCGTCCCACCTCACAACATTGTGGCCTAGAAATGGGACAAGGAAAGGAGAGGGCCAACCCACCTCACAGCATCGTGGAATAGAAATGGGACAAGGAAAGGAGAGGGCCAACCCACCTCACAGCATCGTGGACTAGAAATGGGACAAGGAAAGGAGAGGACCAACCCACCTCACAGCATCGTGGACTAGAAAACGTTAAGGTCTAACATTAAACATCTCATCGGCAGTATCTGCTATGGGACTACCTTTACTGTGGGGTCCAGAGAAGTAAAGCTCTAGTTATACTATGGAAATGCGACTGTAGGTTGATGAGTAGTGAGCTAAAAGACTACTGAATGATGCAAGCAATGAACGATGTCGCTATGGCAACCGGTTTATTTTTACAAGCCAATCGGCGGTGGATTTTAGAATAGCCCTTGTATTATCCCACGGTGTTAAATAAGAAGCGATAAGTACTCTTGGCTAAAAATTCACTATGCATGTCTGATTTGTTTTTATCTGCTTCAAGCACACGTAGTTTTTCCACATAACATAAGCTTGCAATTCACCTTTACGATAAAAAAAGAGGTCTTTGTTGTTGTTGTTGTTGTTGTTGTTGGCTTCTTCCACTTATGAGTTAGGCTTTATGGGGAGGAGTAATTGTAGTTCCTGCCAATGTCAGGTCTAGCAAACCGGTAGGGAATTTATCTGCTCTTAGACAATACTGCTCACCAAAATATTGAAGAGATTGAAGTGGAAAAAAGTAATGGACCCTTTACAACGTCATGAGGCGTATTGGTTGTATGATGCTATTCCCATGTTTGTATAGGTGTGTAACAGAGTCATTTACTTTACTTTATTTTACTTTACTTTACTTTACTTTACTTTAACTTTTACTTGACTTATACTTTTACTTGACTTTTACTTTTACTTGAATTGACTTTTACTTGACTTTTACTTTTAATTGACTTTTACTTTTACTTTTACTCGACTTTTACTTGAAAAACAGCCAACAATTCTGGGGTTGATGTGGCGTCCTGTAAAGGATATGCAACTAACTTTACTGTGATGTATACTTTAAGATATACAAAACATACTTTATTCATCCGCAAAATAAAGGAAAACGATTCAGTCTCAGACCCTTAACGAAGCCTTTCAATGGGTGAGGGTTTAGCATTGTATGACCAATCAATGCCGCTGTTATTGCATAGTACAATTACTTCCACTAACCCTAAATCCACAGACGCTATTTAGTAAATTGATTGAAATTATTTATATTGTATCTGACAATATTATACCCTGTATAGGAATTGTTGTTGTGATATATTGCTTAATTTTTACTTGCATTGCATCGGTGTTGCCTTAATTGCGTCTTATCAGTGTTTGTTTAAAGTACTCACGATGTTGTCTGTACATCACTTTCTTAATCTTCTTCTGGCAATATATATATTGAGATTTTTGTGTATTCTATACTCTTATCGGTAGAATATGCCCCCGAAACTCCGACACTGGGTGCCCAACAACCCGCAAGTCCCACTAATTCACGTTGCAGTCCAAAGAATTAATCCCATCACGTGATTAGACAACGCGGCAATATTTTTTCCTAGTAAAATATATTCCATCAATTCCATATCAAAGCGGAGGTCAGCATGGCCGGATGGATAAGAGGGCTCGCGCTTAAACCTCCGCTGTGCTGATGCCGTGGTAGCGGGTTTAAATCCTACACCAGTCAGTTGGACTGAAATGTTGACTTCTCGTCCCTAAATTGGGGACGTAAATTACACGTACCTCATAAGTCGAGGTGGGTTCGCGCTGATGGCGAGGGACACTGGTCATAGGAAAAGCTAACCCAGACGTAAAAAATCAGTCCAGTGCACAAGAAGTAGGAGCAGGTGTATGAACTACGTATGAGTGCAAAACGAGCGAACCAAAAAAAAAAAAAAAAATCAAAGTCGTCTACTAACCATTGAACAGAAATTATTAGCGCATTTTATGCTGATTTACTGTAATGTGCTAACTACTGAACGTAAACTTGCCAAGAAATCACAAACAGCCAAAAATGCTGGGGTTGATGTGGTGTCCTGAAAAGGGTATGTAACTAACTTTACTGTCATGTAATACTTTAAGATATACACAACATACTTTAATCATACGCAAAATAAAGGCTAACGATTCAATCTCCGACCCTTTACGAAACCTTTCATTGTGCGAGGGTCTACCATTGTATGACCAATGCGCCTTAACTGACTAAGTGCCATGGGATGTTTAATCGTGTAAAGCGACGTCCCCTATCTGTCATAGGCATATATGTCGCCGAAATGTTGTCGTTGCGTTATTAAATAACAATAGATAAGAGCAGCAGACGCTGCAGCAGGATATAACAAAAGGAAATACAAACAACTGGCTATGTGTAACGCCTGGGAAACGTTTTCGCAGGAGTTACACATACCAATCTGCTTTTATTTCCTATTATAATATAACATGTCTACTACCATATTAACAACTTTTAAGTTTTAACTGTGACACACCCCTACTTCCCATTTTCCGCCATCCATTTTTTTGGGGTCCAACCTAATTTTTGCTAGGCACTGAGTTTATTAAGCAGTGTAACAGAGCCCGTTACTTCACGTTACTTACTTTCAAAGGGCCAACCGCGAGTTGTCGGACTTTCTGGGAAATGTTCTACTGTATAAGAATTCATGTGTGATACAGCAATGCCTTTCATGTCAAAAAGAACACATTTGTGTGTCCTTAGGTGAGCACATTGATCACAGCAGTAGCCAGGATGAGAATCCTATGCACCATGTAAGAATAAATGTTTCATGTGATTTTGTATAAACTATATGTTTTATGGTTGTTATGGTTTCTTGACAAGTTTTGCAGAAGGTCAAGAAAATATGTTAATGAGGAAAAATTGGAGGTGGTGGAAAAGTTTGAATATCTTGGGTCATTGATTACCAACAACGGTGACACAATGCAAGAAATTAAACGACGACTATCAATTGCTCTTCAAAGACTAAAACAACTGAATAAATTATGGAATGGGACAGACAGAACTACAAAAATTAGATTTTTAAGAGCATGCATCTTTCCCATTGCAACATACGCCTGTGAGACCTGGCCACTTACTAAACAAGCTGAACAGCGCATAAATGCCTTTGAATATAAATGTTATAGACGAGTTCTAAGAATATCTTGGGTAAAGAAAAGATCAAATGCTTCCATACTTCAAGAGCTGAATACTGAAGAAGGTTGGCTATTAAAGACGGTAAAACAAAGAACATTGAAATATTTTGGTCACTTGAAACGTCACGAAAGTTTGGAGAGAACAATAATGAAGGTATATATGCCTGGGAAGAGAGGAAGAGGAAGGCCAAAGAGAAGATGAGTGTAGGAAGTGGCGGGTGATCTCCAGATGGGTTTATCTGACGATGGGGGACATCTTGCTTATGATCAAGAGGTTTTCCGGAAGGTTGTTATGGGGGAGAGATTCTGCAAAGGACATGCTACTGAATGAATGAATATGTTTTATCCCCGCATCTGTAGCGAAGGGTTAGTCAACGCGATTCGCAGTCAGCGAAACAGTCGAAATCAGTTGCAGACGATTTGGAAACAGCATGTCTTGTGTTGATTTTTAACAATGCCAAGATCGTCGGTCATTCAGGAAAAAAATGGCGAACTACTGAACGTAAATTTGACTAATAAATCCCAAACAGTAAAAAAATGCTGGCGTTGATTGCAACTTAATGTAAAGGACATGCAACTAAATTATAACTTTAATATCACAGTCTCAGCTCGATGAAGGGGAATTCCCGACTGCATCTCCTAGCGGTAGAGGGCAGTCAACGCACTAGAATGTGATAAACCTTGTTTGGTGAATTGCTTATCCACCGAAATAAGTCGACATCTCCGCGCCTGAGCAGAGCAGATCACTCACTTTTACGATAACCGGACATTGATGACACAGGCACAAGTCACAAACCACTCAAGCAGACGTGGAAGAAAAGGGGAAACCATCGAATGACCTTTCCAGAATAATGTTTATGAAATAAAGTGCTCTTTGACAGACCTTGAGACGGATTATGAGTATGACGCTTGGCGCGTATGTTTATATACCGATCGATACGCCATAAGTTGAGCTGAGTTGAGTTGAGCTCAGAACCGATATCACTGCACTCAGGGCATTCCCACACGCGCTCCGTCCCCTCGTTCATCAGCCAGCGAAGAGTCATACTGCTAATCGTTCCAACTGTCATCTGACTGTACGTTCTCCAAGTCTTTCATCTCAGTTTTGAGATTCGTCCTGAACCCCGTCCCCCGCCATACCATTCTCTCCACATACGGGTCCTCAGTCTGTTCCATCGCTTTCTCCATCTGGTCCCACAGGTGGCCGACCACCTCTCCCTTGTCTATAGGTAATCTAGCACTGAGAGGCGCATTCCCTGTCAGCATATTAGCCTGTTCATTCCCATGCACAGGCGCATGGTCGGGGCAGAAAATCCACGCTAATAATCAGTACTTCGACATCTTGGAGAACCTTTGTAGAAGGTCGTTCTCATTACAGACCGCTTGACATGTTTTGATCTTAGCCATTTGTCCTGCATCGGGCATTTCCACGTTCAGTGTCTCTCTACTGTCCTATGTCAACCGTCGTGTTGATAGACCCCTGCCTCTTTTACCAGAAACAGTGCTTTTCATTCCAGTTTTCCCCCTTTCTAAATCACCGTG
Organism: Cepaea hortensis; assembly: GCA_963921405.1. Lineage (NCBI taxonomy): Eukaryota > Metazoa > Mollusca > Gastropoda > Stylommatophora > Helicidae > Cepaea > Cepaea hortensis. The sequence goes on along the minus strand of OY992897.1, from coordinate 37,744,229 downwards.
ATGGTCGGAAGCCGTGGTAAGGAAGTGGCTAGCAAGTTTGCCTGTCCACCCCGAGGTTATGGGTTCGAATTGACATCTACGCGTAATTTTAAAATTGATCCGCGGTTTCAGGTTGACCCAGTCTAAAATATGTACCCGGAAATGTCTTGGGAAACAAAAGCAACAGGTGTGATATTGACCACTGACCCAACTAGTGCCGACAGGTGTGATTGACCCCTGACCCAGCTAGTGCTGACATGTGTGATATTGACCACTGACCCAGCTAGTGTCCACAGGTGTGATATTGACCACTGACCCAGCTAGTGTCCACAGGTGTGATATTAACCACTGACTCAGCTAGTGCCGACAGGTTTGATATTGACCACTGACCCAGCTAGTGCCGACAGGTGTGATATTGACCACTGACCCAGCTAGTGCCGGCAGGTATGATATTGACCCCTGACCCAGCTAGTGCTGACATGTGTGATATTGACCACTGACCCAGCTAGTGTCCACAGGTGTGATATTGACCACTGACCCAGCTAGTGTTCACAGGTGTGATATTAACCACTGACTCAGCTAGTGCCGACAGGTTTGATATTGACCACTGACCCAGCTAGTGCCGACAGGTGTGATATTGACCACTGACCCAGCTAGTGCCGACAGGTATGATATTGACCACTGACCCAGCTAGTGCCGAAAGGTGTGATATTAACCACTGACTCAGCTAGTGCCGACAGGTGTGATATTGACCACTGACCAAGCTAGTGCCAACAGGTGTGATATTGACCACTGACCCAGCTAGTGCCGACAGGTGTGATATTGACCACTGACCCAGCTAATGCCGACAGGTATGATATTGACCACTGACCCAGCTAGTGCCGACAGGTTTGATATTGACCACTGACCCAGCTAGTGCCGACAGGTTTGATATTGACCACTGAACCAGCTAGTGCCGACAGGTGTGATATTGACCACTGACCCAGCTAGTGCCGACAGGTTTGATATTGACCACTGACCCAGCTAGTGCCGACAGGTTTGATATTGACCACTGAACCAGCTAGTGCCGACAGGTGTGATGTTGACCACTCACCCAGCTAGTGTCCACTGCTCTATAAACACGACATGTCCAGGACGCCGTAAAGAGTGTAGACAGTGTCTTTGAATTTGTTGTTGTAATTTGTAGATTGTTTGTGATATTTCTGAATGTTTGTGATATTTCTGAATTGCTACATTTATGTAACACGTGTGCAGTATAACATTTATGCAGTGTTGTATATGCATTTAAAACTGGTTAAGTGTAACATTTATGCAGAAAGTGTAACACGCATGTTTGTGTAACTTGTGGGCAGTGCGACAGGGATGCGTTTTGTCACCGGATCTCTTCTCGATCTATATCGAAGTAATAACGAGAGAGATCAATCAAAGAGAAGCCAGGAATAATATTCGGAGGTTATAATTTAAACAATGTATATCAATGTAATATAAGTGCAGAGTAACAACTGTGTAGTGAGTGTAACATTTACGCAGTGTTAGAACCGGGCGCTCCCATGTACTACTGACCATGTAGCGCATTGACCAAAACACCTTCCTGTCGGCGCGGTGGTCAGCTGTTCGAATCTCCATCCAGGCGTATTTTTAAAACATTGACATACTCTCCCAGGTTTATCCAGGATACACTGGGTACCAGGAGATGTCCTGGAGAGTAAAGGCCGTCGACGAGATATTGACATCATCCTCCATCGAGTGCCGATTGGTCTATGAAAATATGGGACCAGCACCATATAACCAATTCGCTTCAGTGCGCGTTAAATGGCCTTTTACTGTTAAAAAAAAAAAAAACTTTATAACTGTTACGTGTATCTAACATATAATGTAATCACTAAATTCTCATTAGTCAACCCTGTCCCGCACTGAACAAATGTGGCATGCACATTGTATGATCATCAACGCTCATTAATAAACTCTATTAATCACTGAGAATTAATAAATAAATACACACGAATTGTTTTGCGCTCATAGATGTAGGGGTAAGAATTAGAGACTAGAGGGCGCACTAGACAACACTATAGCTTTCAATATTTATGTTATCTGGGGCGTCCTCTAGTCTCTAATTCTGACCTCTCCTTCTATGAGCGCCAAACAATTCGTGTGTTTATTTATTAACTGTCTTAATGTGTGTATGTATGTGTGATTGTGTGTGTGTGTGTGTGTGTGATTGTGTGTATGTATGTGTGATTGTGTGTGTGTGATTGTGTGTGATTGTGTGTGTGATTGTGTGTGTGATTGTGTGTGTGTGTGTGTTTGTGTGTGTGATTGTGTGTATGTATGTGTGATTGTGTGTGTGTGTGCGTGTGTGATTGTGTGTATGTATGTGTGATTGTGTGTGTGATTGTGTGTGATTGTGTGTGATTGTGTGTGTGATTGTGTGTGTGTGTGTGATTGTGTGTGTGTGTTTGTGTGTGTGTGTGTGTTTGTGTGATTGTGTGTGATTGTGTGTGTGATATACTCACTGAGAAATGTGGCATGCACATTGTATGATCACCAACGCTCATTAATCAATTCTATCACTGGCACCTTGCGGTCTAGACAGACGATAGTAATAGTATGTTACACTGTGCTTCTAAAAAGACATAATAGTAGTAATAGCTACAACCCATGGCGGTTATACCAGGGATGGAGTTATACCTCTCTAGAGCACAAAGCCTGGGACTGAATTGTAGAGACCATGTGTTGCCCATGCAGCATGATCCTTCTTTTAACCTACCTAGTTTACCTCAGAGGAAAGGTAGCACCAATACTTCTGGAATAAGACAAGCTACAGAAGCTGCCGGATCAGCAAAGCAATGCTCTAATTGTCTGAAGGTTGAAACTTTGATGCTAGACCAGTTGCCGATCAAGGCTTAGAGCCTGGTCTGCCCTGCCATGACATTTAGTCTTTAGATTACATTTCCTCGCACCAGGAATATTCCCAATAGCAATCCTCCTACCTAATCCACTGGCACAATGCGGGTTGTCGGGTTTGGCGAGGGACGCCCAACATTCGGCGCTAACAGAAGCAGGTAGTAATATCTTCTGTCTTACAGTAGCTCAGTCATATCTTACCTGACATCAACCCTATCACTGACTGGAGAAAAAAAAACGTGTCATGCACATTAGGCGTGATCATCAACGCTCATTAATCAACTATATCACTGTCGCTCATGAAAAATAAAACGTGTTATACACGTTGAACACAGTTTTGTACTTACCTATTATGTTGCATGAATTTTACAGAAGGTGAATACAAAACTTGGACCGGCAATATTTTCAAACACTGCACAGTCATTAAAAATACACCCTATATTGTCACCAACACTCAGTAATCAACACTATGACTCACTGAGAAACGTGTTCATCCACAGGGATATAATGGAGAACGCATTGCCAGTTTTGAGGCACCTCGTCAACCAAAACTTATATACCAGAACCAGCCTAGGAGTTCACCTGGCAACGATTATGGTCCTTGAACAACTGCAGCGTGTGCTGATTTATCTTCTATGTTCATATCCTATAAACAGCTGACAGTAAAAAACTGAATCCTTTGAAAATTCTGAAACAAAAAAACAAAAAAATAACAGATTCTTTAACAAGTAAGAGATAAATGTAATGAGGCGAGGGAGTAGAAATAGATAATAACGTAAATTAGTTATTGTTGTTGTTTGTCTTGGTTGCTGAAGATAACCATATTGTCATCTGCCGGTCTTTGAGTCAGTCAGAGCATGAATGATAGACCAAGCTTAGCTTGAAAAGTCTCTTGTCTAGAATGCTGAAGAATATTGACTATCTATCATAAGGAAGTTAGTGGGCGTTTGATTTTCATATGGCACCCCTCCGTGTGGCTTAATCGATTTGAAATTGTGTCAAAGTCATCATGCCAGCAGAAATTTGACAACGCTGAGTAGAGTGTTAACCAGCTATGTTCTTCCAATCTTCAATTAGTAAATGCTTAAATACCAGAAAACTGGTCTATTAGAAGCACATTTTGTGATAACAGACATGACTGCAAAAATATGACATTATATCATGAGAGCTGAGAATAAATTTAATAAATAAATACAGTACAAGGTTTTCGTACTGGAGGTGCCACGGGCTGGCCGAGAGGCTAGAACGCCGAACTCTCATTCGGCGGAGAAAACTGGACAAACTGGTTTTCATTCTAGAGCAGAAATTTGGAGAACTGGAAACGCCGAACTCTCATTCGGCGGAGAAAACTGGAAAAACTGGTTTTCATTCTAGAGCAGAAATTTGACAACGCTGAGTAGAGTGTTAACCAGCTATGTTCTCCCAATCTTCAATTAGTAAATACTTAAATACCAGAAAACTGGTCTATTAGAAGCACATTTTGGGATAACAGACATAACTGTACAAATATGACATTATATCATGACAGCTGAGAATAAATTTAATAAATAAATACAGTAAAAGGTTTTCGTACTGGCCACAGGCTATTAGGTTTTACCTAGCCTAGTTACTAAGGTTGCCACAGCCGATGAGATTTTTCTTAGGATAGTTACCAAGGTTTCCACAGCCAATGAGATTTTACCTAGGCTAGTTACTAAGGTTGCCACAGCCAATGAGATTTTACCTAGGCTAGTTACTAAGGTTACCACAGCCAATGAGATTTTACTTAGGATAGTTACCAAGGTTTCCACAGCCAATGCGATTTTACCTAGGCTAGTTACTAAGGTTGCCACAGCCAATGGGATTTTACCTAGGCTAGTTACTAAGGTTGCCACAGCCAATGAGATTTTACCTAGCCTAGTTACTAAGGTTGCCACAGCCAATGAGATTTTACTTAGGATAGTTACCAAGGTTTCCACAGCCAATGAGATTTTACCTAGGCTAGTTACTAAGGTTGCCACAGCCAATGAGATTTTACCTAGGCTAGTTACTAAGGTTACCACAGCCAATGAGATTTTACTTAGGATAGTTACCAAGGTTTCCACAGCCAATGCGATTTTACCTAGGCTAGTTACTAAGGTTACCACAGCCAATGAGATTTTACCTAGGCTAATTACTAAGGTTACCACAGCCAATGAGATTTTACTTAGGATAGTTACCAAGGTTTCCACAGCCAATGCGATTTTACCTAGGCTAGTTACTAAGGTTACCACAGCCAATGAGATTTTACCTAGGCTAGTTACTAAGGTTACCACAGCCAATGAGATTTTACTTAGGACAGTTACCAAGGTTTCCACAGCCAATGCGATTTTACCTAGGCTAGTTACTCAGGTTACCACAGCCAATTAGGTTTTACCTAGGCTAGTTACTAAGGTTACCACAGCCAATGAGATTTTACCTAGGCTAGTTACTAAGGTTACCACAGCCAATGAGATTTTACCTAGGCTAATTACTAAGGTTACCACAGCCAATGGGATTTTACCAAGGCTAGTTACTCAGGTTACCACAGCCAATGAGATTTTACCTAGGCTAGTTACTAAGGTTACCGCAGCCAATGAGATTTTACCTAGGCTAGTTACTAAGGTTACCACAGCCAATGAGATTTTACCTAGGCTAATTACTAAGGTTACCACAGCCAATGAGATTTTACCTAGGCTAGTTACTCAGGTTACCACAGCCAATGAGATTTTACCTAGGCTAGTTACTAAGGTTACCACAGCCAATGAGATTTTACTTAGGATAGTTACCAAGGTTTCCACAGCCAATGCGATTTTACCTAGGCTAGTTACTAAGGTTGCCACAGCCAATGGGATTTTACCTAGGCTAGTTACTAAGGTTGCCACAGCCAATGAGATTTTACCTAGCCTAGTTACTAAGGTTGCCACAGCCAATGAGATTTTACTTAGGATAGTTACCAAGGTTTCCACAGCCAATGAGATTTTACCTAGGCTAGTTACTAAGGTTGCCACAGCCAATGAGATTTTACCTAGGCTAGTTACTAAGGTTACCACAGCCAATGAGATTTTACTTAGGATAGTTACCAAGGTTTCCACAGCCAATGCGATTTTACCTAGGCTAGTTACTAAGGTTACCACAGCCAATGAGATTTTACCTAGGCTAATTACTAAGGTTACCACAGCCAATGAGATTTTACTTAGGATAGTTACCAAGGTTTCCACAGCCAATGCGATTTTACCTAGGCTAGTTACTAAGGTTACCACAGCCAATGAGATTTTACCTAGGCTAGTTACTAAGGTTACCACAGCCAATGAGATTTTACTTAGGACAGTTACCAAGGTTTCCACAGCCAATGCGATTTTACCTAGGCTAGTTACTCAGGTTACCACAGCCAATTAGGTTTTACCTAGGCTAGTTACTAAGGTTACCACAGCCAATGAGATTTTACCTAGGCTAGTTACTAAGGTTACCACAGCCAATGAGATTTTACCTAGGCTAATTACTAAGGTTACCACAGCCAATGGGATTTTACCAAGGCTAGTTACTCAGGTTACCACAGCCAATGAGATTTTACCTAGGCTAGTTACTAAGGTTACCGCAGCCAATGAGATTTTACCTAGGCTAGTTACTAAGGTTACCACAGCCAATGAGATTTTACCTAGGCTAATTACTAAGGTTACCACAGCCAATGAGATTTTACCTAGGCTAGTTACTCAGGTTACCACAGCCAATGAGATTTTACCTAGGCTAGTTACTAAGGCTCCGCAGCCAATGAGATTTTACCTAGGCTAGTTACTAAGTTTACCACAGCCAATGAGATTTTACCTAGGCTAATTACTAAGGTTACCACTCTCAATGAGATTTTACCTAGGCTTGTTACTAAGGTTACCACAGCCAATTAGATGTTACCTGGACTAGTTACTACGGTTACCAACGAATATGTTCTACGGTTGTGAGCTATTGTAGTACGGTGGCTAGCATGCTCACCTACTGGCCCGATGACTATGTATTCGAATCCCCATAGCAACAATCTTTACAAATTAACACGTGTTCCGAGGTAGACCCAGCTTAAATGGGTACTGGGAATTCTCATGGATAATAACGGCGGCCGGCGGGATATTGACAACGTCATCCAACTTGTTACAATTGGTCTAGAACACTATCGGCTATCACCATATACCCACTACAACTCAAGGCAAGTGAAAGGGTCATTTATTTAACGTTACTGAATTAAATTGGTCAGCATCGTATTATACAGGGTGTATTTTTAATGACTGTGCAGTTTGAAAATATTGCCGGTCCAAGTTTTGTATGTACCTATTATGTTGCTTGAACTTTACTTGGGTGAATACAAAACATGGAACGGCAATATTTTCAAAAACTGCACAGTCATTAAAAATACACCCTATATGTACATCCGTCATGTGATATCGACTAGCGTTTTTAAGTTAGCATGGATACATTCTCTAAGTTTGCTATTTTAGTATAGAACGAGGAAGTGAGAGACGTGGCTAAGGGGTTTCGCTGTCAGCCCTGGGCTAAACCAAAATTAGCCCGATCTCTCCTTTCGGGTATTGTTACTTCATCTGGAAGAAATCCCGAATGAAGAAGCTGCTATGAGCCTGTAATATGCTGGGATCATCTCAGTTTGTAGGCTTGGGTGCTCGGAGGAATGGATGGCTCGCCTTTCCTTCTCTTAGCAAACGATGAACGCAGGCATCGAACTCTCGCCCGACTTCTCTAATATCATTAGTAACCAAATCCCTCTGTTACTGTAACTATTGGGTTTTAATATCACACATCCCCTTAATATCTTGGATAGTCAGATGAGAAGGATAATGGCGAAAACATGAAGTCTCGTTTATAACTGACGGAGTTAGAATCAAATAGTGAAGCGTAAGGTTATTGCCCTGACAAACATGTTTGGAAAAATAAACCAGTTCACAGGTAGGAGTCCTTTAGGTTGCACAATATTTGCCTGGCATATTTCGCTAAATCTCCTCGGGTGTATAAAGAATAATTATATATCATATAAAGTGAACAGGTGAATTATATTTTAACTGAAATTTGTTCATATACACAGTCACTGAAACTGTTCGAATGTGGAGCAGGCAAATATACCAGGCAACAATTGTGAAACTTTTTGTTTGTGGTTTCTTTGCTTACATTTAGTAAGGGAAAGCATTGTGTTGAATTTCTTGACTCTTTGGGAGGAAGAAGAGGAGGAGGCAGAGGAAGAAGAAGAGGACTAGGAAGAAGATGAAGAAGAAGAGAAAGAGGAGGTGGGTGAGAAGAAGAAGGTAGAAGAAGAAGAAGAAGAAGAGGGAAAGAAAGAAAGAAAGAAAGAAAGAAAGAAAGAAAGAAAGAAGAAGAAGAAGAAGAAGAAGAAGAAGAAGAAGAAGAAGAAGAAGAAGAAGAAGAAGAAGAAGAAGAAGAAGAAGAAGTGGTGGAGGAGAAGGAGGATCAGGAGGAGAAGGACGAAGGAGAAGAAGAATAGGAAGAGGATGTGGATGAGAAGAAGGTAGAAGACGACGACGAAGAAGAAGAAGAAGAAGAAGAAGAAGAAGAAGAAGAAGAAGAAGAAGAAGAAGAAGAAGAAGAAGAAGAAGAAGAAGAAGAAGAAGAAGATGAAGATGAAGATGAAGAAGATAAGGAGGAGGAAGAAGAGGCAGTAGAGGAAGAAGAAGAGGTGGAGGAGAAGGAGGTAGAGGAAGAACAAGAAGAAAAGAAATAGGATGTAGATGAGAAGAAGGAGGAGGAAGAAGAAGACGAATAGGATGTGGATGAGAAGAAGAATTAAGCAGAATAATAATAATAATAATAATAATAATAATAATAATAATAATAATAATAATAATAATAATAATAATAATAAAAATGAGAACAAGAACAAGAACAAGAAGAACAAAATTAAGTGGATAAGAAGTAGGAGGTGGATGAGAAGGTGGATTAGAAGGTGGGTAGGAGAAATGATAAGAAGAAGAAGAGGAAGAAGAAAAAGAAGAAGAGCAGCAGCAGCAGCAGCAGAAGCAGTAGCAGCAACAACAACAACAATAACAATAACAAGAAAAACATTTACTATGAGGAAATATGAGTTTTGCATTTTTTGTAATGACTTGTTGATGTGTGTGTCTGTAAAGCATTTAATATGTTGTTCTTTAAAAATAAAACTTATTTTCACTAAATTTTGTTTTAACAGTGCATTAATAATGGCAGTTCATTTGTGTTTATATGCACCTTGTTTTCATTTAGTGATGTAATTCTGCATCAATTACCTCGATTGTACATCAGTTGTGATGCTTTTACTGTGATGATTTTTTTGTTTTAATTTTAAATGGTATTATAACGATTCTCTTATGTTTATTTAAAGTAATATTGATATGTAAGTATGGAGTGAATTCAACAGAACGTGCTGTAATAGATATGCCATTTGAATAAAGCAGACACAAACAACAGTTCACACAATTTTTTTCCTGACATTTTTCGCCGCAGCCTGTCAGGAGAATACTGCAGAAGTCACACCCTACAAAAAAAAAAAAAAGAAACCAAAACTGAAAGATAAGTCCTTAAAGCTGAAGCATACAGGACACATAAAGCCAATAAAGGTAAATGAGAGTTAACAAATAAGATAAATGAGAAAAGGTTACAAAAGAGATATACGTAGAAAATTTGATAATTATCGTATTGTTAGATTGCGTTTTTGTTATTGTTTCTTTACAAGTGTAATAAATTTTACTTTGTGAGGGCCATTAATTTACTGTTAGAAATAGAACATTTGCATTGTGTATGAGTTCTAGACACTGCATTGATTAACTTGATTCGTTTCATTTTTAACATGTAACTGAACTTTATTTTGTTTTTATATTTGATAATTACAAAACAGAACAAAAATATGAATGATTCTAATAGCTAAAATACAAATACTGGGCTTGTATATATTGATGGATTATTTAAACTGGGCTGGTGTACCGTGTCTAGCTGGATTCTTTCATTTGCTTTACCATAGTCTTTGTTCAAAAAGCAATGGCAAACTATGAACGTAAAATTGCCTACAGAATGAAGAGTAGCCTAACGGCGCTGCCTGGGCAAAATTTCAAGTGAAAAATCTACCCAAAGTATTTCAGGATCATCGCCGGTGCTACGGAGTTCGTGCACGGAGCTGAGATTCTCCGGACTCAGGCTTAAGTTAGGAGTAGAACGGAGCACTTATGGATTACATCAGTGTGCCGTGATGTTAATCCGTCGACTATATATATATATATATATCTATCGGCCTGCCTAGTTTACTCCAGAAGAAAGGTGACACCAATACATCTGGAACAAGACAAGCTGCAGATGCTGCTGGATCAGCAAATCCATACTCTAACTGTCCGCCTGTCAGAGCTTCCATCCTAGACCAGTTGCCGACCAAGGTATTAAGGTTGCATTACCTCGCCTTAGGATAAATAAGCTCCTCTGCCCGAAGCCGTTGGCACAATGTGGTGTTCAAAACAATGTTTTCCCGTAGTGCATTTGAATAACGAAGACACAAACAATAGATTGCACGATTTATTGCTTGGCATAGTTCGTTGCATCTCGTCAGGTACATAATGCATAATTCACACAACATAAAGTAAATTAACTAGATAAATCCTTCAAGCTGAACGACAAGATAAGACACACAGGCGATGCGAGCCTAGTGGGGCCGACACACCGGAAGCTTCCCGCGTCATCAATCGCTAGGCATATTCTCGAAAGCGGCCATGTGATTGGCAGAGACATTGCCTTTTGCGTCTTGTTTAACACACAAAATACTCGCTTGTTAAAGTTTGCAGAAGCAATAATGATCAATCAACGCAAGCCAGAATTGTGCAAACAGAAAGACATGTTAGTCAGCTTAAAATTACCGTGGTAGATAATTGACATTACTGTGCGAATATGTGTATATTTCAACTTGAAGGATTTATCTAGTTAATTTACTTTCTGTTGTGTGAATTCTGCACAATGTGGTGTGTCAGCTTTGGTGATATATACATGCATATATACAACGCTAGTACCAAGACATACAACGGGCTGGTGGCCAGTACGAAATATATATTGATGGGTAGATAAAATTCGTTACCTTTGGTGGGATCTGCTAGTGGAATTCAACCTTGTACAAAATGCATGCCGACATAGAACAGTCTGACCTCTGAACTAAAGAGGTGCACAACTAAATGTGACCCATTGCATTTAAACGAGGGACGATAAGAAGGAAGAGAACCAGAACGTCAGTGGGTAGACATTCTGAAATGACATTCCAGCTTTCTCCCAGGGAATTCACACATTCCCCAGCGTTAATATATCATATACTGACTTGAATGTACCACTAAAGAACATTGGGCCGTAGAGTGGTTACCACAACACTCCCCTATTATTGTTTAACTAATCTGAATCCGGGTCTTTGTAAAGTCTCACTACACTTAGTATGTAGAACACATTTGAAGAATGAAGTACTTGATGTCATTAAAAAAAATGTGCTCCACAGTCCATCGTGAGCAATGTGCAGCGAATGGCTGGGGGAATTCTTTGTACTCCAATCAGAATAGTGTTATCAAAGGAAGACATTTTTTTTTTTTTGGGGGGGGGGGGGGGGGTAAGATTTGTTCTATATACAAACTGTAGTGAGAATTTACAAACACCCGCTATTATACGAGTATATTGTTTTTTTGTTTTTTTTTTAATTTTTATTTTCAATTTTGTAATAATGCAATTGTTTAATTGGAATATCACATGTCCACGATATTGTTTTCATTATATTGTTGTGGTATCTTATTGGAACTGTGATTATTGTCTTGTCTCGTGTTATTTGGTGTCTTGTTACTGACATTATCGTGTTAGTTTCTTTGAATTTTAATCCGTTGCTTCATGCAAAAGAGCAATGCAATAGACCAAGCGCATGTGTAAGTTCAGGGTGTGCGGTAACTTTTTTCAGTATGATGCAAGTCTTAGAAATGCCGCCCCTTAAATGGTTTTGTTTTCTTTTCGAAATGCCGCCCCTTAAAGATGTTTAATTATTGCATGGTTCAAATTGTATTTTGATTTCGCTGCTTATGCCGCCCCCTAATGGTGCCGCCTGGTGGGGCCGCGTCTCTGTACCATAGCACGACACGGTCCTGGGTTGGCTTACTATTCAACCCCGAACTAGCAGAGTTAATCGCTGTGTGGTAAACGGATTTATTACATAGGGTGGAGTGTTAACAAATCACTGTATCGTGAACGGGTTTATTACGTTACGTAGGGTGGAGTGTTAACAAATCACTGTATTGTGAACGGGTTTATTACTTCAAGTGGAGTGTTAACACATCGGTGTATTGTGAAAGGCTTCATTACATAGGGTTGAGTGTTAACAAATCGCTGTATTGTGAACGGGTTCATTGCATAGGGTGGAGTGGTAACAAATCGCTGTATTGTGAACGGGTTTATTACATAGCGTGTAGTGTTAACAAATCGCTGTATTGTGAACGGGTTTATTACACAGGGTGGAGTTTTAACAAATCGACCTTGGCTCCCAGGTTGACCCAGATTATCAGATTCAGTGGCAAAAAAAAAAATTAGGCCTGGACCAAACAAAAATGGATGGCGGATAATTGGAAGTAGGGGTGTCACAGTTATGACCTAAAAGTTGTTAATGTGGTAACATGTATGTTGTATTATATATGAAATTAAATGAGATTGTTTAGGGAAAACTACGGTATTTATATTTTAATTGAGACAACATTTCGCAATGACAATATTTCGGCGATATATAAGCAATTGGTAGATATGGGAAGTCAGTTAAGACGATTAATCATTCCATGGCATTGAATCCGTTAAATTGGGTACTAGGAACGTGGGTACTGGTGTGTACTGTCACACAGGAGATCAGGGCCTCTATGGACATAACAAGAGGGTGATGATGATGATATTCGCCGACATGAACTGAGGTGTACCATGCACTTTTCTATCACCCGAGTATATATTCTTATATAATCTTATGTTGATATAATTTCTCTATCAGTTTTAGAAACATAATGAAGCGAATATTTTAAAAAAAAAGAAAAAGAAAAGAATCCACGTTAGTTCAGTGGCCTCATGATTGCCTGCTGGCCCGTTGGTATTATGTTCGAATCCCCATCCAGACCTATTCTTTTTAATTGACATGGGCTCTCAGGTCATTGCAGCCTAACATTGGTGCCAGAAAAACTAATAGGAAGTAAAAGTGGAGGGTTTGGTATTGACTATATATCATCTATTAAGTTCCAATTGGTCTATACAAATATATGGCTAGCACCATATGTACCCAATAAACATCAAGGCGTATAGAGGGGTACGCAATACTTTTAAATAGCTTAAAACATAAATGGTTTTAATTTTTTATGGGAAAATATATTAATTTCATTGTGTTTAGTTTTATATAATTGTAAGAGTATACGCAGGCTTTTGTTAATTATTGAGAGAGAGAGAGAGAGAGAGAGAGAGAGAGAGAGAGAGAGACAGAGAGAGAGAGAGAGAGACAGAGAGAGAGAGAGAGAGAGAGAGAGAGAGAGAGAGAGAGAGAGAGAGAGAGAGAGAGAGAAGAGAGAGAGAGAAAGCCAGTTTGGTTGTTGTTTGTAAATCCAGGCTTGTGTTAATTATTGAACAAAGCCAGGTCGGTTTTTTTTTAATTGGTTGAGAATCCATGCTTTTGTATTGAATAAAGCCAGTTTGGTGGTTAGTTGTTGGTTGTGAATCCAAGCTTTTGTTAATTATTGAACGAAGCCAGTTCGGCGGTTCGTTGTTGGTTGTGAATCCAAGCTTTTGTTGATTATTGAAAAAGTCAGCTTGGTTGTCAAATCCTTTGGAAAGCTATGAATTTCAACCCCGAAGTCCGAAGCAAACGGCTTTCTTTGATCATGTGATGAGAAGAAAGGCATTGGAGAACATCGTGTTACCATAACCCTGTTAATATGTCATAGGTTGTTTTGTAATGGTCCCTGTTTCCTCCATGCACCTATGCTACATGACTATTATTTGTCGTCTCGGTTTATTATGCATTGACACTTATTTACTTATTTATAATGTGTAGTATATATTGTGTAACTTGTCAAGTTCATTGTATTAACACTTGTGTTCACTGCTATGGTCATTTCACTAACTACTGAATGTGTTTAGGGTGTAGTGAACGCAGTATCCTGACATACCAGGTTGGAGGTTAACAGTAGGGGGTTTGGAAGCAGATCGTCTTGCGTTGATTTTCACGCTAATATGAGAGTCGGTCGTTCAGAATGCAAAAGCATCGTAATAATGACTAGAAAATCACAAAGAGGAAATAAAAGCTGGGGTTGACAGCGACGTTGTGTAAAGGATATGTAACTAACTTTTAATGTGGAGTGGAGATGTGGGTTTTGAGAAGGCTGTGGGGAATATCGTGGGTGAAGAAGACAGTACAAACCGGAGTATTAAAAGCTACAGGCGTTACAAGATCCGTACACCCTAATGAAAGAATAGGTGCAAATTATGGAGCAAATAAACATACGTGAGAGAGAGAGAGAGAGAGGGAGGGGAGAGAGAGACAGAGAGAGAGAGAGAGAGAGAGAGAGAGAGAGAGAGACAGACAGACAGACAGATAGACAGCGACAGAGACAGAGACAAAAAAGACAGATAAAGTGAGAGAGAGAGAGACAGAGAGACACACACACAGAGACAGAGAGAGACACAGAGAGACACACAGAGAAAGAGATAGTTGAGAGAGCATCGATAGCGCAGTGGCTAGCATGGTTACATACCGACCCTGTTGTCGTATGTTCAAATCCACATTGAGGCTGGGCATTTTTTAATTGACCTGGCGGTATGTTGATATCCATGAGACGTTGTAAAGCTAAGATGGGGAGCATGGGGAAGCGTAGAATACTGTGAGACGTTGTAAAGCTAAGATGGGGAGCATGGAGAAGGGTAGAATACTGTTAGACGTTGTAAAGCTAAGATTAGGAGCACGGAGAAGAGTAGAATACTATGAGACCCTGTAAATCTAAGATAGGGAGCATGGGGAAGGGTAGAATACTGTGAGACGTTGTAAAGCTAAGATGGGGAGCATGGGGAAGAGTAGAATACTGTGAGACCTTGTAAAGCTGAGATAGAGAGCATGGAGAAGGGTAGAATACTATGAGACGTTGTAAAGCTAAGATAGGGAGCATGGAGAAGGGTAGAATACTGTGAGACGTTGTAAAGCTAAGATAGGGAGCATGGAGAAGGGTAGAATACTGTGAGACGTTGTAAAGCTAAGATAGAGAGCATGGAGAAGAGTAGAATACTGTGAGACGTTGTAAAGCTAAGATAGAGAGCATGGAGAAGAGTAGAATATTGTGATACGTTGTAAAGCTAAGATAGAGAGCATGGAGAAGGGTAGAATACTGTGAGACGTTGTAAAGCTAAGATAGGGAGCATGGAGAAGGGTAGAATACTGTGAGACGTTGTAAAGCTAAGATAGAGAGCATGGAGAAGGGTAGAATACTGTGAGACCTTGTAAAGCTAAGATAGAGAGCATGGAGAAGAGTAAAATACTGTGAGACGTTGTAAAGCTAAGATAGGGAGCATGGAGAAGGGTAGAATACTGTGAGACGTTGTAAAGCTACGATATAGGGAGCACGGAGAAGGGTAGAATACTATGCATAATAAAAGTGCAAGCTTGAATGATGATGATAAGTAACGTGCACATGGAACATTTGGGAAACCTGTCTACATATCCAGTGTGCAACCAGGACCTTGTGGTTACATCTTGTTTTTAAAGCCTGAGTCAGAGGCGCACTGGCCAGGGAGTCTGCTTAGATGATGACAAGTGGGCTACGAGGGCCCCTCATGAAGCGGACACCCTTAAACATGACACAATATGTTCGAAATGTTCATGACCTTTTAGTCCTAACAAGGAATATATTTAAACCCAGTCCGCCACTGGTCAATGCCGTGTGGTATTGGTGATCGTGTCTGTCCACAGTCTTCTGTCTCGTTTCTTGCCATGTATTTCTGATACTGATGTTCCATGCCATAATGCTGCTTCTCCTTCCAATCAACGTTATCCTTTTCTCTTCTCTTGACATTCCCAAAGAATGTGAACTGTCTACTTTTGACACAAATCGCCACTTCTCTGTATGAGTTAACTTCTTTCAACATATCTTCATTGGTCTTTTTATCCATCCACGTTGCTCTCATCATTCTTCTGTAAAACCACATCTTCATAGCTTCCACACAATTCCTCACTTGTCTGCTAATTGCCCACGATTAGCTTACGCACATCAGGATTGACATAATATATATTGTATGATGACATAATTTGGGATATGTACTAAGGTTCTAAGAGCCCTTGTGGTTTATTTGAAGATAGCAGTTCTAGCAGTTATGAAACTGTCACAGAGACTTGCCTGTATGTATATTTATAACTGTTGTCAGTATTGTTCCGTGGTGAAATTTGTGAAGTTTAATTTAGTTGTTAACAATTATTCACTGAATAAATGAATGTTACAAATTAAAATCTAAACACGAATCACATTTATTTTAGAAGTAACAAAATAAACCAGCCTTCTGGGACTGTTTTATGTGTATATATTTTTTAAATGTTTGTCATTCTATCTTCGATATATTATTAGTTATGCTGTGTTGAGATATCATTATCATTATGTGCCATGACGATAGGAGTGGGAGCTCATGGTTTGCTATCCCACACGACCAACAGTATCGGATCATGTCTGTGTAACATCACAAGTGAATTGCGTTGCACTGTTTTATTCCGCCTGTAGCTCGGTACATCCGACTAAGACAAGCATTTTCCCAGGTTTGCTTCCCCTAGCGTTTGACTGTCCCGCCTACCTACAAGGCAGCCGGTTCGTGTCTTTCTTAGTCTGATTTCTATCCATTGACCTGCCTGACATGCTATACCAGTAGTTGCGCTATCGTTGTGATATCGCTTGGGGTCTTTGGAACACGCAAACACTTCTACCATGGTAAGGTGGAGTCACGGCAGAAGGGAGGTCTGTGGTTGTCTCGTTTTTGCTATGTTGCCAAGCCATCCACTATTTATCTTTGTGCCTTCCCCTGGCTCATTTTCCCATCAGCCTTCCCATTTATCACCAAACTTTCCAGTTTGTTTTTCATAATAAAATCGTGTATGTTTACTCCTAATTTCTCGATCCAATTTACGGTTTTCGTTTATTTCTTGTATTTTTATGTCTGTCCATGATACTCTTTTCATTTTCCCACACAAAGCACATTTTCACTGCCTATAGACGTTTCTCGGCTTGTCTGCTGATTGTCCGTGTTTCACATCCATATCATTATGTAGGTTACATATTCACTTCAACATTCTTTTTCTCATTGCAGTTGAGAGTTTTGTTTTAACGGTCTGTATATCTTCCATCTTACAAAAGGTTACATTTGCCATAGTGATTCTTGTTCTAATCTCTACAAGGCACCTCCCACCAGATATTATGTGTTGAGTTGAGTGTGTGTGTGTGTGTGGGGGGGGGGGAGAGACGAGAGAGAGAGAGAGAGAGAGAGAGAGAGAGAGAGAGAGAGAGAGAGAGAGAGAGAGAGAGAGAAGAAACGATATCACAGCACTCGGGGCATTCCTATACGTTCTCTTTCCTCATCTTTAACAGCCAGTGAAGAGTCCCAATGCTAACTGAACCAGTTGTAGTCTGATTATATGTCTGACTGGCCTTTCCTCGCATTAGACTTTATTCTGACATAGTTGTACTGTTTCACTCGTTTCAAAATGTCCTCTTTAATTTGGATGTGACATTATGGTATTTCTTTCTTTTTGGAGTCGACCATAATCTCTGTTTTCTAATTATTTAGTTCTAAATCTAGTTTCTGACTGTGTATAATAACAGCATCTTCTAAATGCTGCATATCATTGTGATTGTCTGCAATCAATAATGTACCATGTGAAGATATACATGGACTTATAATCAACGGAGGAATAATAAACAACTGACAAATGACACAGTGTTACCCACAGGCAGCGAACAGCAGTTACAGGTACTTGTGAAGCAAGTATCTACTTGAAGTGAAGGGCGTGGATCAAACATGGATGTTAAAAACATTCAAACCATAATTATTAGCATTTCAAAACCGCCGGACCCTGATGCATAGTTTGGGAGAAGAATCTGAGCACCTATATACTTAACAGGAGTGCAAGAATTATACCCCAACAGGTTACTGCCTACCTACCTACCTGTCTACCTGCCTACCTACCTGCCTACCTACCTACCTGCCTGCCGCCTACCTACCTACCAACATACCTACCTACCAACATACCTACCTACCTACCTGCCTGGCTGCCTGCGTGCCTACCTACCTACCTACCTACATCCTACCTACCCACATACATACCTACCTGCCTAACTACCTGCCTGCCTGCCTACCTACCTACCTACCTACCTACCTACCAACATACCTACCTACCTGCCTGCCTGCCGACCTACCTACATACATACCTACCTACCCACATACCTATCTACCTACCTAATACCTACCTACCTACATACATACCTACCTACCGTATATCTACCTACCTACCTACCTCCTACCTACCTACCTGCCTACCTACCTACCTACCTACCGACCTATCTACATAACTAATTAACTAACTAACTAACTGACTGACTGAATGACTTACTGACTGACTGACTAACTAACTAAACTAACTACCTTCCTACCTACCTAACTACCTACCTAGCTACCCACCTAACTAACTAATTGACTAACTAACTAACCGACTGACTAACTAACTAACTAACTAACTAACTAAATATCTAAATTAACTATCTAAATAATTAGTTAACTAACTAACCACCTACCTACAAACTAACTAACTAACTAACTAATGAACGAACGAACGAACGAACTAACTAACTAACTAACTAACTAAATAACTAGCTAACTAACTAACTAAAATAACTAATTACCTAACTAACTACCTACCTTACTAGCTACCTACCTACCTAACTAGTTAACTAATTAGAAAACTAACTAACAAACAAACTAAATAATTAAATAACTAACTAACTAAACTAACTATCTACCTAAATAATTAACTAATTAGCAAAGTAAATAACCAATCAACTTACTAACTATCTAACTTATAAGCTAACTAACTACCTATCTACCTAACTAACTATCCACCTACCTAACTAATTAACTAATTAGCAAACTAAATAACTAATTAACTAGTTAAGTAACTAACTGTCACATGCCTGTGGTCATTGGCATTAAGGTGAGTGGCCGTACAAGATAAACAGTTCACGAGATAAAATAGGGCGGATAGTAAGTCCCCCGGAGGGCGAAAATGAGAGGACAGTGATTGAAGGGGGAGTTGAGAAGAGGTCAGCTGGCTAGGATGTTTGTGAGGCAGACTGTTGGTTCAGTGAGGTTGTGTGTTGTGTGGATCATTGTGACGGCGCATAGAATGGTTTAAAAGACAGGGACAAAGATTGACGAGGGGCAGTTGATGTGTAGACTCCGAGCGGAGAGGAGTTGAGTTTAGACCGGACCAGGATAAGGTCGTGGTCTGAGAAAGTGAAGAATTGTGACGGAGTTCGGAAGATAACTCCGCACTGTGGGTTCCAGGGATAGTGAGTGGAATTCGAGACCCAGAGTGGGTTACTTTGAGTCGGGCCTAGAGAGAGGCTCGTATACCTGTCGTGTGGGACGATATTTTGTAGGCCGTGAGAGGCAGTCTTATTCGAAGTGTTCCATTGGGATGGAGATATATTCTTAGAGAATTATTGTTCCTGGATTTATATGCTACATGTGTCTGTGTTAATTCAGAATTAAAGGAATATTATGTGCGCAAATTAACGCTTGTTCACTGACTGGTGTTTGGTTGGGATGCATCTTGGTTAATCTGTTGTTCAACATCACATTTTACAAGGACATACCCTAGACACAACCATAGCCACTCTATCTGTCACTTAGTCAACATTCACTTTGTGTCAGAGAAGATTTCTGTGAGGCTTCGTCAGATCAAGAACAATATAGACATTGTTGTCATTCCGTTTATCTGTGAACTCGTCGATTAGAGAGAATACTAACATCAGAGACATTAGTCGGATGCCCAATTACAACAACAATGATGAGGGCTCTCCTGTCAAGAATAAACACCATTTTCAGTAGACAAAGCATTTCAAAAGTGTCGGAGAATTAATACAGAGTCCACGAAAAACCAGGTAAAAATATCATTTCTCACTCGGAGTGGGGAGAGTAGACGGGGAAAGGGTGTCCACGATATAAACACTGGGGTTTCTCCTGTGCGGGAACTGGCCAGCAGAGAGTTCACTTCAAGAGAAAGCCACCACAGGTAAAACCATTGCCCACCCTGAGAGGGAAAGGGGACAGTGGGGGGTTACGCACAGTACACGGACAGGAGTGCGCTGCGGAGAGAATCGTCTGGCGGACAGCAGGCGAAAAAGTCGGGTTGACAAAAATGTCGGCGCTGTTTAGGACAGGTTGTCCACGAAAAATAGACAGGCGCCAAAGGTGAAGGTCAGGTGAAATTGTGGACAGCGAGTGTGTGTGTGTACGGCGTCTTCAGAGTTCGGTGCAGACAATAAGACGGAAAGGGGCGCCAGGGGAGTTACGAGGGTAATTCATGGTTAAAAACTCGCCAGGAGGAGGGTTATAGGTTTGTTCTATATCCATGTTCAGTTAGTTGGAACTTTGTCAGCAAACGTTGACGTAAGATAGTGTAGTTGTTTCTTTCTTCTACAGGTAAATTGAACATGGTGTCTAGTGCCTTGCACGTAAGAAATTCGCCAAGTCGCATCCCATACTCTTTCTCTGGAATACCTAACGCTTTGGCTGATGCCTCGAACCTGGCCAAATAATTTTCAAGTTGGTCCCGGTCTGTAAAATATGGCAGTTTTAATCTCTGTGACGACTGCGACGGTCTTCTGCTTTCCTCACTTTGACCTTTCGAAGATAGTTGTTTTCTTAACTCGATTTCAGTTTGCATCTGACACTTGATCTTCTCTTTCTCAATTTCCATTTCAGCTAATAATGGTTATGATTATATTTAAAATACCTATTTGTTTCCATTTCATATTGTTATAGGAGGAAAGTGTGGGGAACACACAAAGGTGACAATCGTTGTCCACAGAAAAGTAAAAGTTTCTACACGGATTATTGTGATAAAGAGAAACAGAGATGACCTTGTGAGTCAAGGCCGAGAACCAGGAAATTTGACGGAAAAATTTCCACTGAGAATAACACGTTGGGTTTCTACTGAAACTAGGATTTACGTTTAACGTCTTTGTGTATGTGTGTCATCATCGGCAAACAAACCACAACAGTCATTCAGGTGCCGTCTTCGCAACTATGAGCGCATTTCTTCACAAAAAAAGACTTGCAAAGCGGATTTAAAGCGCGTGATCATTTTCTGCCATTCGTTGATTTAACCTGGTCAGCAACAGTGAAACCATACCATCACTTCAAAGCGACAGTGACTACGCAGATAAACATTCATTGATTTTAAAGGTATTTTCGGCTCCCCAAAACGCAACGAAAACCCAATATTTCTGGCAAAACAAGAGCGTTCACATACATTATACAATCACAGGCCAACTCTACAGGGAGGGTTACCAAAACGTTACGAACTGTGAAGACACAAGGCGTGGGGATAATTACCATCATCTTAAACTTTTACGACAGTCGAAAATCGTGTCACCACGTCAACAAAAAGTGACACAAAGACTAACAGCAGAGTCGTCACATTTATAGTTGGCTGACAGACAGCAACATGTCCGCAAGTACAGGATGCCTACTTTAATGGACTATATTGAAGCAGGTGAACGAATAGGCCTGAAAGGTAAAGAGTTACAGGAGTATGCCGAAGCAAAAGAACAAAAACAGACGGAAAGAGAGGAGGGGCATAATGAACGCGAGGCAAAACGTCTACAGGAAGTAAAGTTAGCTGAAATAGAAAACAAGCGTCTACAGGAAGAGACACAAGTAAAACTAGCTGAAATGGAAAACAAACGTCTACAGGAAGTAAAGTTAGCTGAAATGGAAATTGAGAAAGAGAAGATCAAGTGTCAGATGCAAACTGAAATCGAGTTAAGAAAACAACTATCTTCGAAAGGTCAAAGTGAGGAAAGCAGAAGACCGTCGCAGTCGTCACAGAGATTAAAACTGCCATATTTTACAGACCGGGACCAACTTGAAAATTATTTGGCCAGGTTCGAGGCATCAGCCAAAGCGTTAGGTATTCCAGAGAAAGAGTATGGGATGCGACTTGGCGAATTTCTTACGTGCAAGGCACTAGACACCATGTTCAATTTACCTGTAGAAGAAAGAAACAACTACACTATCTTACGTCAACGTTTGCTGACAAAGTTCCAACTACCTGAACATGGATATAGAACAAAGTTTAGACAGTGCCAGAGACAAATCAAGATTTCACAGACTTTGTTAACACAGTAAAGAATACATTTAATAAGTGGATGGAGCTGGCAGAGGTAGGAAAAGATTTTAAGAAATTAGTGGATTTAATGCTGAGAGACAAGGTGGTATCATCGTGCAATACTAATTTAGTGGCTTTCTTCGAAGAACGTAAGCCAAAGGACATAGACACAGTGTCATAGTTAGGGCAAAATTACATGACTGCACATCCAAACAGTTCTATTGGTAGACTTATTATTGAGGAAATAGTCTGTGCAGCGTATACGAAACAGGACCAGAATCCAGTTATTAGACCATGATCAAAAAGTGTAGATTTAACACAAAGATATGAGGAACAAGAACCTAAGGACAATGGTTCCCGTGGCAACTATTTTGGCAGAGCAGGACGGTACCCATACAAAAGGGGGAATTTTCAGAGACGGTCAAATAGTTATGCCGGATGTTGGAATTGTGGGAGCTGGAGACACAAAATGGCAGATTGTGATGCACAACCATCAGATGGACCAACGAACAACAGTAAAAGGGAGATCACTTGTTTCAAATGTGGAAGGAAGGGGCATGTCAGTCATCATTGTAGGATGAGGGAAACGGAGCATTCTAATGCAGCACAAGTGATTGAGACTATCAACAATGAAGATTGTAGTGGGTGCAAACCTCTTTTTGAAAAAGACGGGCAACCAGTCTTAGTGTGTGGTCATACAGTGAAAGCAGGATCAGCAGTCCATGAAGGAGGTAGTCTGAAGATGCACCATGGATTTGTTAATGATAGGCCAGCGTTAACAATTAGGGATTCCGGATGTACGTCCATCGGGGTGAGAAAGAGTTTAGTGCATCCCTCGGATTATACAGGGAAAAAGATTAGATCCATAACATTTAATGGGACAGTAGAATTCTACCCATTAGCCATGATAACAGTGAAAACACCATATATCACAGGAAGAGTGACAGCGTGTGTTTTGGACGCACCAATGGTAGATCTCATCATAGGAAATGTTATAGGAGTTAAAGAGTGTACAGAAGAGGAAGTAGTGTATTGGGACCAAAAACATAGTGGAAATAGTAACGAGGTAGTTACCAAAAGAAAACCTAAATTAGAGAGTATAGCTGAAGAAAAAGAGGCACTTGAAGTAAACACTGAGGACAAGGATAGGAAAGCTGAGCAGGTGAGAATGGATCTCAAATGTAGCTGTAGGGAATCCCAGAGACAAGATACTACTCTCGACAAATGTTTCCAATAATGTAGTAAAGTGAGACATAGACAATCAAAGAAGGGTAGATGGTGCTTCGAGAGGAAGAACAATGTTCTCACTCGCCGCTTTTCAGATAGTGGAACTGCACGTGGGCAAGTAGCAGTACCTTTAGCACACAGAGACCGATATACTAGAACAGCTCAGGATAGTGCATGTGCAGGGCACATAGGCATAAGGCGTATGCAGCAGAAAGCAAGGTGCCAGATATATGGGCCAAGATTGAATAAAGAGTTCAGACTAAACAGAGACTCAAGGGTAACGGTGCAATATGCAGATAGGAAAGTTGAGTCAGGTCAAAAGAGTGTTCGCAACATTACTGACCCAGGGCTAGAGATAGCAAACAGATGTTGTAACTGTAGAGGTACCATGAGTCATGGGTATATGAAGGGTAGACACAGCATCGACAGAAATAGATGGAGGTTTGAGGCAAGAAAAGAACCACCTGATACAGGGTCGGGACACAAATAGCTTGTATCTTTTTGGAGGATGTTAATAGACCTGCAGATACACATATATGATGTTTCCTATGATGTATTATTATTATGTGATGTATTAGTTCATGCATTGGTACACAAGATAGAAAGTTGGATGTATTGATGTGTGGGGAATATGGGAGTGTACTATGAGCATTTGATGTATTATGTAGTGTGGTAGCTAGAGTAAGGTGCAGCCATACTTAGGGATACCCAGGCAATGTGTCTGGGTCACATATTTGATAAGTATTAGTCTCCCAACATTTGAAAACGATGTTTTCTTTTGAGGGTGGGGTAGTGTCACATGCCTGTGGTCATTGGCATTAAGGTGAGTGGCCGTACAAGATAAACAGTTCACGAGATAAAATAGGGCGGATAGTAAGTCCCCCGGAGGGCGAAAATGAGAGGACAGTGATTGAAGGGGGAGTTGAGAAGAGGTCAGCTGGCTAGGATGTTTGTGAGGCAGACTGTTGGTTCAGTGAGGTTGTGTGTTGTGTGGATCATTGTGAGGGCGCATAGAATGGTTTAAAAGACAGGGACAAAGATTGACGAGGGGCAGTTGATGTGTAGACTCCGAGCGGAGAGGAGTTGAGTTTAGACCGGACCAGGAGAAGGTCGTGGTCTGAGAAAGTGAAGAATTGTGACGGAGTTCGGAAGATAACTCCGCACTGTGGGTTCCAGGGATAGTGAGTGGAATTCGAGACCCAGAGTGGGTTACTTTGAGTCGGGCCTAGAGAGAGGCTCGTATACCTGTCGTGTGGGACGAGATTTAGTAAGCCGTGAGAGGCAGTGTTATTCGAAGTGTTCCATTGGGATGGAGATATATTCTTAGAGAATTATTGTTCCTGGATTTATATGTTACATGTGTCTGTGTTAATTCAGAATTAAAGGAATATTATGTGCGCAAATTAACGCTTGTTCACTGACTGGTGTTTGGTTGGGATGCATCTTGGTTAATCGGTTGTTCAACATCACATTTTACAAGGACATACCCTAGACACAACCATAGCCACTCTATCTGTCACTTAGTCAACATTCACTTTGTGTCACTAACTAATAACTAATAAAGCAAAGAACAACATTGTACATCTCAATTTAAAATGTTAGTTGCATGTTCTTTATATGACGTCGCAATCAACCCCATTATTTATTGACTGATTCTGATTCTCTGTGCAGTTTTACATTCTGTAGTTTGCCCCTAATTTCTGAAGGGCCGACACTCATACCATAGTAAAAGTCAACACAAAGCGATCTGCTCCCAAATGGCCTGCCCTTAACTTTGAACCCGACATGTCAGGATTGTGATACTGCGTTCACTAGCCCCAGGTCACAATACCGACCTAAATCTCAGTAAACGGTGACCTATTTGATTTGAAACAGCTGGCGGAATAGATACATGCCCAGGTGATATTTAAAAAAGAAAACAATAACAGCCTACCAAACGTCGGATATTTATATAGCAAATGAGGTTTTTGTGCACACATGTATGGATTCACTCTGGTGTTACCGAGTTCGTTCTTTGTGCTGACATTTTCGTTGTATGATCTATTTAAGGAAATAACTATTCGTCGCCTATAGAGATAAAAAGAGGAGCATGGCAGGGGTGTGTACTGTCCCCATGCCTCTTCAACTTATACACAGAAAGATTTTCAAACAAGTTGAAATGCCTCGTCTTAAAATCAATGGAAGTTAGTTAGTTAGTTAGTCGACAGATCATCCTCATTGCACATCGAACCATTCAGTCCATAAGTGCTCGGATCCCCTCCTCAGCAAATCCCGCAGCGTGTAGCGGCTAACGACGCCAGTTCTGTGTTGGTTTATCAATCTTCTTTGGCTTCCTGCGTAGTGTTCTTGTTTGGCCACACCTCTTTTAATTTGCTGCTCTCGCAGTCTGGCCATTGTTGTAGATTCACAGTCATCACTTGGTTCTCGCAAAAGTCTTACTTCTCGTAGAGCATTCAGAATGTCGGCCTGGTCCATGGCGCGTCCGCCCTCCACAGTAGCCTCACCTGCGAGCTTGTCAGCCCGCTCATTTCCTTGTACTCCCGCATGCCCTGGCACGAAGATGAAACTAATCTTTGCCAGTCGAGACCGCTCCAGAGGCAGCAACCATTCTCTTCGGATCGACCCCTCCTCTATCCTCTTGATCATGTTCATTGAGTCGCTAAGGAAACAAGCCCTAGTGAATGTCTGTGTCTCGAGCCATATTATTGATTTACTTACTGCCATGACTTCCATGGTCAGGCTACTTGTGGTTTCAGTAAAAGCACCAGAGTCCTCCTTCACAATTCTCCCTCCGGCCCGAGCTGTAAAGGCCCATGAGCTTCTCACATGTCGGACGACCGACCCATCTGCGTAGATGACCGCGTCACCGTCTAGCGAATTCTCGAAAATCAACGCTTGTACTTCAGCCTCAACAGCAGCCGGATTTTCTTGTCTGCATTTTCTGTCAAGTTGGATGCAAACTGAAAAGGATGTGCAGAAGTCTGTTGGCACTTGCACCCACTCCTCGCCAGGTTCTAAGTCCTCAAGTGAACACACCTGTTGAAGAATGTCTTCGGCTTGACCCATCCACGACCGTCCTCTTTTTAACCTGCTGCCCTTCACCTTCCTAATTTCACTATGCAGTGGATGTTGTGTGTTTGCGTTAATTCTGAGGTAGGCGCGTGCCCTGCAATCTTGTATTCTCTCTTCAATGGTTGGAAACCCAAGAAGGTAGCGCATCGCCCTGCATGCTGTATCTCTTGTACATCCAAGAATAATGCGCATAGCTTCATTCTGTATCCTTTCCATCCGTTCTATCTGCTTATGGCTGAGAATCAGGATTGCCATTGCATACTCCAAAACAGACATGACCAACCCCTCGTACAGAAGACATAGATGGCGCTGCTCACAGTTTGCTGCCGCCATCACCCGCATCGCTGCCAAACCCCGCTTGGCCTTTGTTATCACCTGGTCTATGTGCACATTATAAGCAAGGCTTCGATCAAACCGTATCCCCAGGTAATTCATTGCCTGCGTTCTTTCCACCGTCTCTGAACACAGCATTACAGTTGGTGTTGGAGTGTTGACAATATGATTATTCAACGAGAACCAAGTCACTGTTGCCTTTGTTGGGTTGACCATTGCCCCAGCTTCATCACACCAAGTACTTATGCGATTGAGTTCGGTTTGTAGTTCCACAGCAACCTCCTCTCTATCCTTCCCCTGACGATACACTAAAACATCATCGGCATATGACAATGTCCTGCCAGGTCCAGTGATCTGCTCACTGGTGATTCTCACTGTGTAGGTGTTGAACAGTACCGGAGATAATGGTGATCCCTGTGGTAGGCCAGGATATATTGTTGTTGGTTCCGAAGTCCAACTGCCACATCTAAAAACTACTTTCCGTTGGAAGAGGGCTGCAGCGATCCAACTAAGGAGGAATGGACTTATGTTTAGTTCGAGAAGCTGAAACATTAAAAAATCCAGTGGTACTCTGTTGTATGCGTCCTCAAGATCAATCGCTGCAGCAACGGTTTCAGTGCCTGAGTGGAAACCTTCATAGACATCCTGGGCAAAGACTGCTGCATTGGTCCAGGTTTCCCTTTTTGGACGGTACCCACCCAGGGTGGGTGGGAAAACACCTTGCCTCTCTAGTTGGCTTGATATTTTCCTGGCAATTACCTTCTCCAGCAGCTTGCCTATTGTATTCTGTATGGTTATAATTCGATATCCCTGAATTTTTTTGTGGTCTTTGTCAGGCTTCGGCAAGGGAATCAGATAGCTGTGTAACCATTCCTCCTTGATGCTAGCACCCCCTATACTGTTGTTGTACATGTCTGCTAGTTTCTCTAGCTCATTGTCGGTACACCTATTAATGTCGTCGTATCTTATACCATCAGGACCTGGAGCACTGTTTTTTGATCGTCGAAGCACAGCCTTGATTTCTTTCACTGTCACTGTGTCTTCATCCGAAGTGTCCTGGGCCTTGCATCTGTCTGAGGTGACCTCCTTGGCCAGATTTCGGCTACCCATGTCTGTCTGGTTGCGTTGCTCAAGGTAGCGTTCAAAGAGTGCTTTGCCCTTGTCCTCGTCAGTCCTCTGCCAGATGAGGTCAGCACCTTGGAAGTCAGAAATGCTCTTATTCTTGACTACACCATTCATGCTTTTATGTAGTCGCCAGAACAATTTCAGTGACTTGTCTGTGCTTACTCTTTGACACACCTCTGCCCATTTTTCGCTTTTAACAACCTTGACCAGTTTTTTGAAGTAGCTTACTTTTGTGTGCATCTCTCTTTCTAAGTGCAAGCAGGGACTAGGATGACCAGCTCTGTTCTTCTTGGCATTTTGCCATCTCCTTACAGCACTACGCTTATCCACCCAAGCCTTCTCCACTTCGAAACTCCACCACGGTGGCTGCTCCCAGCTTTTTTCCCTGCCCTGAAACGTTCTGCGCTTGTCACGTCTTATTTTACTCACCACATCTTGCCCTGTACTGTCATACTGGAACGTCTTTACCTTTAGCTTGTGCTGCCTGGTTCTGCCTTTCTCCACCAGTATGCTGCACGGGTGGTGGTCGCTGCCATGGTGTCCTAGGACACCCCATCTACACACTGTAGTGAGTGAAGGTGAAACTAGCGCCAGATCAATAGCACTGTCCTCCTGTGTCAATGGAAGAATCATAAACAATCTTAGGTATGCTGACGACTGCCCAAGCCAGTCGGCCTTAATCCTTCAGACTCTAGATACCCCTGGCCTTTTTTTTTGATTTTGTGATCTCTCGCTTTGAACTCAAGCGTAGTCCATACACGTTCTACACTTCTAGTGCACTAGGCTAATTTTTGCGAGTGGATTAACTTTCCCTATTTCCAGTGAAACGTCACGAAAGTTTGGAGAGAACAATAATGGAGGGGTATATGCCTGGGAAGAGAGGAAGAGGAAGGCCAAAGAGAAGATGGGTGCAGAATGTGGCGGATGGTCTCCAGATGGGTGTATCGGACGCGGGACATCTTGCTTATGATCGAGAGGTTTTCCTGAAGGTTGTTATGGGAGCGAGGTTCTGCAAAGGACATGCTACTGAATGAATGAATGAATGAATTTCCAGTGTCCCTCGCCGTCAGGCAAACCTATTGCGACTTCTGGGGTACTTGTAATTTACTTCCCCAAGTCAAGGACGAGAAGTCAGCATCAGCACACCGGAAGTTTAAGATCGAGCGCTCTTATCTATTCGGCCATGCTGTCCTCTATATCCCTGTACTATACCCAAGGTACTGTAGGCAGTAATAATGACAGAAGTATTTATGAAGGAATCCGTGTACGAAAGGCGTTATTACAATCGTGTAGAAGTAGTGAGGGACGTAACAAGAAAACATCTTGCATACACATAGGGTATATCAACGGAAAGGATGGAAATATTATAATGGACAAAACTGACATCTGAAGTAGATGGTCTAAATCTGTCAATCATACCCTCCGTAGGGAAGTGGTTTAACCTCAGAATCTCGCTCTGAAGGTTGTGGGTTCGTTTCTGGTTCTAGACTTTTCGTTCAAATCTCGTAATCAGTTTATTTTTTCCCGGAGATCACCGGGGGGTCGACGCTGGAGCTACGGAGTTCGTGCTTTGTGCGATGCTCTCGGCTGGTGGCTTGTCAATTTGAGGAGAGAGCTGAGCCAGTTGAGGAGAAATGCGGTGCAATGAAGTGATCTTCTCACAACTTTTAATTGTTAGCGTTTTAGATAAAATTGTCTGGTTTATGCAACAATTATTTTAATGAGTCACTTTACCAAACTATCAATTCCCATCATAATGGAAACAAATTATTACCGGAAATTTTAGACACTCATTATGAATTAATTGCAGACAATGTAACAAACAATGCCAGTTTTGATGTATCGATGCCCTTGGAAATATGTGTACTGATACAAAAACAACTATATTTATGTTTTAACAGATTCAGTGCCAAACAAAAGGGTAGGTTTCGATCAAACAAAAATGAAAGGCGGAAAATGTGAAGTAGAGATGTGTCACAGTTATAAATTAAAAGTTGTTAATATGGTAGCAGACATGTATTTTATATAAAATTAAAGGGAGTTGTATAGGGAAAACTACAGTATTTATATTTTAACTATAGTTTGATTTATAAGCCCATGGCAGCTACGGGAAGTTCGAATAAGACGATTTATCTTCTAATGGCACTTAATCAGTTAAAGACTATTGCACGGCGGTATGCAGAGGATCTCTTTTAGAGAAACTGGCTACGGTCATAAACCGGTATGATTAAGCTAAGAAAGAAAACAATGACAGATTACCTTCTTTACAGAGGCCTGGAAAATCACGTGTCGTCAATTCATAGAGAATTTGACTTGGCCACGTGGCACAATCGAGACATAAACACAGAACTGATCCATGACTCTGGTGATCATGTGAGATGGCAAAACATGACCGCCCACGCATATTGGCATGGCACATGATGATGATAATGAAAACGGACTGTGAGAGATATCAGATATTACAATCACGATGAACGATATATGGCCGTGTTGTTTATCTTCTTCTTTCGTTCGCTTGAAATATGTCTATATCTGCAATGTCGTCTCTTGCATGAATTGAACTGTTTTTTTTTCAGTTCACACAGTGGTCCATAGAGTTTATCTTCCACTGTCGTCTCTCTAGGCCAGAAGGTTTGCCTAGATATGTTATATTTTGGGCAGTCTTGGAGTATGTGCTCTGCTGTCTGCGACGCCAATCCACATGTGCACATGGCTGTTTCACCAATCTTGAATTTTGTATACATGTGGTTGCGTAATCTATTGTGTCCTGTTCTGAGGCGCAGAATAATGACTTGTTCTGGTCTGTCCATAATGTGGTAGTCATCTTGAGCAGGTTTTGGTGGCTTTCTGACTGATTTGATCATTCTTTTCTTTTGGTGGTATGTAACGGGCACATCAGGCTGTTCCTCTTTGGCTCCTTCCTTAGCCAATTGATCAGCTCTGTCGTTTCCGGGTACTCCACAGTGGGATGGTATCCACTGTATGGTGACTTTATGCTGACTGCTAAGTTCAGAAAGTAGTGTCCTTAGTACTGGCAATTTCCCAGAGAGGAGCGCCTCGAGTACTGATTTTGCATCTGTTAGTAGCACCACAGGTTGTGTACCATTGCTGTTATTTAGTAATTTCTCTGTTGCTATCTTGATTGCCTCAATTTCGGCATCATAGTTATGGCAGTACTTTCCTGTCGGTACTCTGGCTGTGTCCCTAGTATTATTTGGGTATTCTATGTTCACTCCCGCTCCTCCATTTCGAACAGCATTTTGTGCTGACCCATCTGTGTAGACTCGGATCCAGAGGTCCTGTGGGTATTCTTCATCAAGGAAGCTGAGAGTGGCTGTTCTGCGCTGCACACTGTTCTGTTCTTCCTTGTCAAATATTCCTCTCACTTTTGTCTGGATTTGTAACGATAGTCTATGCTCATCTTTCCATGGAGTTCGCTCTGGAATAGTTGTTAGGGGGATACCAACTGTGGGCAGATCAGTGGTTTCTCTGCAGAGTCGTTTGGCCTGGTGGATAAAACTACTTCTTTTCAACCGCCCCATAGCTAGGTTTTCAAATCTGTTCTTCATAGGGTGGCCTGGCAAGCTGAGGAACTTTTCTGCTTGTATTAGCGTTTTCGTATCTCTGCGCTCACTCAGTGCCTGTGTCCTCCCCATCTTCTCCATTTCCACTATAGGGGTTGATCTCATCCCTCCTGTGGTGACTCTAAGTGCTTGATTTTGCACCTTGTCCAGCTCTTGTAGTGTGGTATTTGATGCTGAACACCACGCAGTTGACCCATATTCCAGGTGTGGTCGTATGCTCTGTTGGTAAACTTTGCTAAGTATTTTCGCACTGGCTCCCCATGTGGTTCCACTTAGCTTTCTCAGGATGGTTATTTTCCTTCTGGCTTTTGCTACTGCTTTGTTGATGTGCTTTCTCCATGTCAGCTTGCCATCAAATGTTACTCAAAGGTATGTTGGTTCTTTATCTTCTCTTAGGGGTGTTCCATTTATCTGGATGATCCCTGCCTTTTGTTTTGGAGAGAGGGTAAATAGGGTGGTGCTGCACTTGTCAGTGTTTATGCTGACACACCATCTATTTGCCCATGCAGCAAATGTATCTACAGCTCTTTGTAGCAATCTGGTGGCTACTGATGCATATTCATTTGTGCTCCATAGAACCAGGTCATCGGCGTACATTGCCGCTTTAATTCCATGCGGTAGGTGAGCAACAAGATCATTGATGAAGATTAGAAAAAGTGTGGGGGACAAGACTCCGCCCTGGGGGACACCGTGATGCAGTAGTACTTTCTTGCTCTTGAGTCCGTCTATCTGTACTCGGGCTCTTCTGTTGTGCAAGTATGCTTTCACCCATTTGTACATTCTTCCATTGACTTTGCAGTTTCTCAGTTTCTTCATCAGACCTTCTTTCCAGACTTTGTCAAAGGCTTTCTTCAGATCTATCCATACCGCAAGCACCAGCTTCTTCTCTTGGAATGCATCCTCAATTTCTTGAGAGAGGTAGGTTGTCTGATCTTCCGTAGAGTAGCACTGCCTAAAGCCAGCCTGCTGTGGCACAAGGATGTTTTTACTTTCAATGTACCACTGCAGTCTGTGATTGATGATGCGCTCCAGTGTTTTGCAGAGACAGCTGGTGAGGCTAATTGGTCTGTAGCTAGAGGCAATGGAACCATCTTTCCCTGATTTTAGGAGGGGTATCATGATTGCTTCTCTCCAGGCTTGTGGAACACTGCCTAAGGTCCAGCTGTTATTGAAGATCTGCAACAGCTTTGTTTTGGCCTCTGTTCCTAGGTTCCTGATCATTTCATTGGAGATACCATCAGCTCCTGGTGACTTTCTCATTTTCAGTTTTGATATGGCTAGCTCCAGTTCGCTGATTGTGATGGGTGCCTCCAGAACCTCATGTACTATTTCCTTCTGTCCTGTATGTTGTCGTTTCTCTCGAATCTCTTGTTGTTTCTCTGGACTAATTTTGATATTGCTATCTTGTGCGAACGAGTCCGCAAAATGGTCAGCTGCTTGCTTTCTTGTTAAGATGTTTCCATCTTTATGTAGTGCAATTTTTGAGTTTCTCCCTGTGCCCTCGTCATTAAGCTGTTTTATTAGCTTCCACAATTTCATTGTGTCTCTTTCAAAGTTCAGAGACTCCGTTTTCTCCTGCCAGCTTTTCCGTCTAGCCTGCAGCTTGGCCCTTTGAAATTTGGCTTTTGCATTCTGGAATTTATTGTGGTGCTCTTGGCTGGGTGTGGCCTCTGCTTGCTTTCTACACACTTCAACATCATTATGCAACTGTTCCAGTTCACTACTCCAGTAGGGTTTATATTGTTTACGGGCTCCTCTTGGTACTGTTTCTCGCGCTGCCTGTAATATGCATTTCCCAAACTCTTCAACTGCTTTATTTATGTCTTTCTCAGTGTTCAGGTTTCTAACCAGTATGCTGGTGCGATGCTTGTACATTGCCCAGTCTGCTTTCTTGTAGTTCCACCTCGAGAGGGTGCTGCTTTCACTTACAAGCTCATTTTCTACGGTTAGAAAGACTGGCCGATGGTCACTGCCACCAAGTTGTTTCCCAACAGTTCGTGTAATGTTCCACTCCAGGTCTGGTGAATGAAAAGCCAGGTCAGGTGTAGTTGTAGAGTGCCATGATCTCGAATAGAAAGTATGTGGGTCGGACGGCTTGTTAATCAACATGAATCTATTCTCATCTTGCCAGTCTTCCAGTCTCTCTCCTCTCTGGTCCATGTGATCATAGCCCCAGCTCTGCGAGTGGCTGTTGAAATCGCCACACACAATCATTTTTTCTTTTAGTGGTAGTGTCCAGTGCCTGTGGGCGGTCACTTGGACAGTAGTAATTGATCAGATGTAGATCTGTATTACCTGTCTTAAGTTTAAGTGTCTGATACTCAGCCCCTTCCATGTAGACTTTGATTTGGGAAGCCATGATGTTATTTCTTACAAGGGTCAGTATCCCACCTTTTCGCCTGTTCTTTCGGTCAGATCGGTAACACTGGTAGCCTCTGATTTTGAAGGCTATATTTTCATTGAGGTGAGTTTCTTGCAAGCAACATATGCTTAATTTTTCTTGGTCCAAGATTTTTTCTAATTCTATTTTTTTGTTGCTGACTCCCTCCGCATTCCAGTGCATTATTTTAAGTCTTCGTTTAGTATGGCCAGTCGTCCTATTCTCATGTCCCCTGGCTCCACAGGACATCTGAGAAGGACCTCCAGTAGTTGGGGTTGGACCCTTTCGAGACATAGGGCCCGGCACTGCACCTGCCTGGGGGTCCAAAGCAGGGCGAGCACCATAACGATTAGCAGTAGTCGACATATTCCATTTTGCGTGATTGCGTGGCATCCTGATTTCTGTGGTGCGCCTCTTGGCTGGTTGCCTCCGTCTTCAGCACCTTTCTTTGCTAGAGCAGACTGTGGTCTCACTCGAGTGTAGATGTGTACGCGCGCACACACCTGTCTGCGCATGCATGTACGTGCATACACATCTAGAGCATACTGGTTATTTTCCGGCGCCAGAGACTCGCCGTCGCCCCTTCTCCTATTAGTTTAAACAGGTCCGCCACGTGAAGGCCAGGAGTTGGACTTTTGCTGCATAGGTTATGTATTCACGAGCCATTGAGGTATTTGAGCAATGTTGGGCGCTCACCCCAACACCGCGCCTCGGCTACATACAGCAACATTTGGAACCCACTCCTCCTGTCTCCTCCCTCCTCCTCCCTCCTCTTCCCTCCTCCACCTCCCTCTTCCTCCTCCCTCCTCCATTTACCCAAGACAGACAGACAGTCAGACAGATAGTCGGGAACGGGATCTTATATGACTACTTATATAATTTAAATGAGATGCTCTCCACCATGGGAAGGACCGGGTCAGACAGACAGACAGATAGATAGATAGACAGACAGACAGACAGACAGACAGACAGACAGACAGACAGACAGACAGACAGACAGACAGACAGTCGGGAACTTATATGACTACTTATATGAATTAAATGAGATTCTCCCCACCAGGAGTTGGGCGATGCCGGGCCGGGTCAGACAGACAGACAGATAGATAGTCGGAACGGGAACTTATATGACTACTTATATGAATTAAATGAGATTCTCCCCATCAGGGTCTGGGCGAAGACGGGCCGGGTCAGACAGACAGACAGACAGATAGACAGACAGACAGACAGACAGACAGATAGTCGGTAACGGGAACGAGAACTTATATGACTACTTATATGAATTAAATGAGATGCTCCCCACCAGGGTCTGGGCGAAGCCGGGCCGGGTCAGCTAGTAACTAATAAAGCAAAGAACAACAATGTACATCTCAGTTTAAAATGTTAGTTGCATGTCCTTTATGTGACGTCGCAATCAACCTCAGTATTTATTGACTGTTTCTGATTCTCTGTGCAGTTTTACATTCTGTAGTTTGCTGTTTGTTTTCGGTGGGGAGCATCTCATTTAATTCATATAAGTAGTCATATAAGCTCTCCCGTTCCCGACTATCTGTCTGTCTGTCTATCTGTCTGTCTGACCCGGCCCGGCTTCACCCAGTCCCTGGTGGGGAGCATCTCATTTAATTCATATACGTAGTCATATAACCTCTCCCGTTCCCGACTATCTGTTTGTCTGTCTATCTGTCTATCTGTCTGTCTGTCTGTCCCGGCCCGGCTTCACCCAGTCCCTGGTGGGGAGCATCTCATTTAATTCATATACGTAGTCATATAATCCTCGCTCTCCTCCTCCCTCATCCTAATCCCTCCTCCTCCGCCGCCTCCTCCTCCCCCTCCTGCCCCTCATCCTCCTCCCTCTTCCTCCCTCCTCCTCCCTTCTCCCCTCCTTCAACCTCTCCTCCTCCTCCCTCTACCTCCTCCCCCTCCCCTCCTCCTTCTCCCTCCTCCTTCTCCCTCTTCCTCCTCCCCCTCCTCCTTCCTCCTTCTCCCTCCGCCTCCTCCCTTCTCCTCCTCCCTCTCCCTCCTCCTCCCTCTTCCTTCCTTCTCCCTCTTCCTCCTCCATCCTCCTCCTCCCTCTCCCTCCTCCTCTCTCCTCCTCCCTCTCCCTCCTCCCTCCTCCTCCTAATCCCTCACTCCTCCTCCTGTCTCCTCCTCCTCCCTCCTGCTCCTCCCTCCGCCGAATATGAATTAAATGATGTGCAACCCACCAGGGACTGGGCGAAGCCGGGCCGGGTCGTCTTTTTTTGGGAACGGGAACGGGAGCAGGGGCCGAATATGAATTAAATAAGACGCTCCATTTACCCAAGTTAATTGTTGGGGGAAGATGTAAAGATCTTTCAAGTGCTCTTTCTAATAACAGACAGACAGACAGACAGACAGACAGACAGACAGACAGACAGACAGACATACAGTAGATAGTCGGGAACGGGAACGGGAGCTTATATGACTACTTATATGAATTAAATGAGATGCTCCCCACGAGGTGCTGGGCGAAGCCGGGCCGGGTCAGACAGACAAACAGAACGAACGAACGAACGAACGAACAAACTTTATTTTCAAAGGGTTAAGAATTGGGCACGCAGGCCCGTCTAACATTCTGCCCCCAGACAGACAGACAGACAGACAGACAGACAGACAGATAGTCAGGAACGGGAACTTATATGACTACTTATATGAATTAAATGAGATGCTCCCCATCCGGGTCTGGGCGAAGCCGGGCCGGGTCAGACAGACAGACAGACAGACGGACAGATAGACAGACAGACAGACAGATAGATAGATAGATAGTCGGGAACGGGAACTGGAGCTTATATGACTACTTATATGAATTAAATGAGATGCTCCCCACTAGGGTCTGGGCGAAGCCGGGCCGGGTCAGCTAGTCTATATCTATAAAACAAAGTGTATGTGTATATGTATATATGTATGTAAATATGTATGTCCTTTATTTGTTCGCGAACGGCCCATCCGATTGAGATGAAATTTTCTACACGCCTTCCTTTCCTTCCAGAGCTGTCAACTGTCATAGTTTTTTTTTCTTCTTCCTCCTCCTCCCTCCTCCCCCTCCCAAAATACGTACGTAAATATATGATGACGATGATGAAAGAATCCCCGAACCAAAACGCTAGGGAAAGGGAAGAAAATGACGTGACTACACAGAATCGTCACACGGCAATCATCATCATCAAGTGCCGTGCCGGCTGGCGTAGGCGTTCATGGCTCTCCGTAGATCTCAGTCTTTGGTTTTTTGGATCAACTCTGCTGCTGATATTCCTCCATGCCACGGCAATATCAATAACAATTCATCTTTTTATGTGTAAGAAGTTATCTACAGTCGTGTAGAAGGGAAGAACTAGACGAGTATGAATTCGGAATGGCGAACTCTCTCCTCCTCTCTTCTTCCTCCCTCTCATCCCTCTCCCGACTCCCTCCTCCTTCTCCCTCTTTCTTCTCCCTCTTCCTCTCCCCTCCTCCTCCATCCTCCTCCCTCCTACTCCATCCGCCTCCTCCCCCTCCTCCCTCATCTTCCCTTCTCCTCCCTCTCCCTCCTTATCCCTCCTTATCCCTCCTCCTCCTCCTGCCTCCCTCCTCCTCCTCCTGCCTCCTTCTCCCTCATCATCCTCACTCCTCCTTCTCCCTCTTCCCTCTTCCTCCTCCTCCTACCTCCTCCCTCCTCCTCCCTCTACCTCCTCCTCCTCCCTCCACCCTCCTCCTCCCTTCTCCTCCTCTTCCTCCTCCCTTTCCTTCCTCCTCCTCCTCCCTCTACCTCCTCCTCCCCCTACCTCTTTCCTCCTCCCTCCTCTTCCTCTTCCACCTCCCTTTCCTTCCTCCCCTCCTCATTCTCCCTCCTTCCTCTCCCTCCTTCCTCCTCCTCCTTCCTTCTTCTCCCTCTGCCTCCTCCCTCCTCCTATCCCCTCCTCCTCCCTCCTCCTCCTTCTCCTCCTCCCTCCTTCTCCTCCTCTCCCCTCCTCCTCCTACCCTCTTCCTCTTTCCCTCCTCCCTCTCCCTCCTCCATCCTCCTCCTCCCTCTTCCTCCTTCCTCCTCCTCCCTCTCCCTCCTCCATCCTCCTCCTCCCTCTTCCTCCTCCTTCTTCCTCCTCCTTCCTTCTCCTCCCTCGTCCTCCCTCTTCCTCCTCCTCCTACCTCCTCCCTCCTCTCTCCTCCTCCCTCCTCCCTTTTCCTCCCTCCTCCTCCCTCTACATCCTCCCTCCTCCTCTCCACTCTTCCTCCTACCCTCTTCCTCTTCCCCTCCTCCCTATCCCTCCTCCTCCCTTCACATTCCTCCTCCTCCCTCTTCCTCCTCCTCCCTCCTCCTCCTCATCCCTCCTTCTCCCTCCTCCTCCTTCTTCCTCCCTCCTCCTCCTCCTCCCCCTCCTCCTTCCTCCTCCTCCCTCTCCTCCTCCTCACTCCTCCTCCTCCCTCTACCTCCTCCCTCCTCCTCCCTCTTCCTCCTCCTCATCCCTCCTCCTTCCTTCTCCTCCTCCCTCCTCCTCCTCCCTCTACCTCCTCCTCCCTTCACATTCCTCCTCTTCCCTCTTCCTCCTCCTCCTCATCCCTCCTTCTCCCTCCTCCTCCTTCTTCCTCCCTCCTCCTCCTCATCCCTCCTCCCCCTCCTCCTTCCTCCTCCTCCCTCTCCTCCTCCTCCTCACTCCTCCTCCTCCCTCCTCCTCCCTCTACCTCCTCCTCCCTTCACATTCCTCCTCCTCCCTCTTCCTCCTCCCTCTTCCTCCTCCCTCCTCCTCCTCTCTCCTCCTCCCTCCTCCTCATCACTCCTCCTCCTCCCTCCTCCTCCTCCTCCCTCCTCCCCCTCCTCCCTCTCCGCCTCCTCCCTCTACCTCCTCTCCTCCCTCCTCCTCCCTCTACCTCCTCCCTCCTCCTCCCTTCACATTCCTCCTCCTCCCTCTTTCTCCCTCCTCCTCCTCTCTCCGCCTCCCTCCTCCTCCTCCTCCTCCTCTCCTCCCCCTCCTTCTCCTCCTTCTCCCTCCTCATTCTCCCTCTTCCTCCTCCCTCTTCCTTCTCCCTCCGCCTCCTCCATCCTCCTACTCTCTCCTCCTCCTCCCTCCTCCTCCCTTTTCCTCCCTCTCCTCCTCCTGCTCCCTTCTCCTCCTGCGTTCTCCTCCTCCCTCCTTCTCCCTCCTCCTCCCTCTTCCTCCTCGCCTCCTCCTCCACACTACTCCTCCCTCCTCCTCCTAATCCCTCCTCCTCCCTCCTATTCCTCCCTACTCCTCCTGTCTTCTTCTTCTTCTTTCGTTCGCTTGAAATATGTCTATATCTGCAATGTCGTCTCTTGCATGAATTGAACTGTTTTTTTCAGTTCACACAGTGGTCCATAGAGTTTATCTTCCACTGTCGTCTCTCTAGGCCAGAAGGTTTGCCTAGATATGTTATATTTTGGGCAGTCTTGGAGTATGTGCTCTGCTGTCTGCGACGCCAATCCACATGTGCACATGGCTGTTTCACCAATCTTGAATTTTGTATACATGTGGTTGCGTAATCTATTGTGTCCTGTTCTGAGGCGCAGAATAATGACTTGTTCTGGTCTGTCCATAATGTGGTAGTCATCTTGAGCAGGTTTTGGTGGCTTTCTGACTGATTCGATCATTATTTTCTTTTGGTGGTATGTAACGGGCACATCAGGCTGTTCCTCTTTGGCTCCTTCCTTAGCCAATTGATCAGCTCTGTCGTTTCCGGGTACTCCACAGTGGGATGGTATCCACTGTATGGTGACTTTATGCTGACTGCTAAGTTCAGAAAGTAGTGTCCTTAGTACTGGCAATTTCCCAGAGAGGAGCGCCTCGAGTACTGATTTTGCATCTGTTAGTAGCACCACAGGTTGTGTACCATTGCTGTTATTTAGTAATTTCTCTGTTGCTATCTTGATTGTCTCAATTTCGGCATCATAGTTATGGCAGTACTTTCCTGTCGGTACTCTGGCTGTGTCCCTAGTATTATTTGGGTATTCTATGTACACTCCCGCTCCTCCATTTCGAAAAGCATTTTGTGCTGACCCATCTGTGTAGACTCGGATCCAGAGGTCCTGTGGGTATTCTTCATCAAGGAAGCTGAGAGTGGCTGTTCTGCGCTGCACACTGTTCTGTTCTTCCTTGTCAAATATTCCTCTCACTTTTGTCTGGATTTGTAACGATAGTCTATGCTCATCTTTCCATGGAGTTCGCTCTGGAATAGTTGTTAGGGGGATACCAACTGTGGGCAGATCAGTGGTTTCTCTGCAGAGTCGTTTGGCCTGGTGGATAATACTACTTCTTTTCAACCGCCCCATAGCTAGGTTTTCAAATCTGTTCTTCATAGGGTGGCCTGGCAAGCTGAGGAACTTTTCTGCTTGTATTAGCGTTTTCGTATCTCTGCGCTCACTCAGTGCCTGTGTCCTCCCCATCTTCTCCATTTCCACTATAGGGGTTGATCTCATCCCTCCTGTGGTGACTCTAAGTGCTTGATTTTGCACCTTGTCCAGCTCTTGTAGTGTGGTATTTGATGCTGAACACCACGCAGTTGACCCATATTCCAGGTGTGGTCGTATGCTCTGTTGGTAAACTTTGCTAAGTATTTTCGTACTGGCTCCCCATGTGGTTCCACTTAGCTTTCTCAGGATGGCTATTTTCCTTCTGGCTTTTGCTACTGCTTTGTTGATGTGCTTTCTCCATGTCAGCTTGCCATCAAATGTTACTCCAAGGTATGTTGGTTCTTTATCTTCTCTTAGGGGTGTTCCATTTATCTGGATGATCCCTGCCTTTTGTTTTGGAGAGAGGGTAAATAGGGTGGTGCTGCACTTGTCAGTGTTTATGCTGACACACCATCTATTTGCCCATGCAGCAAATGTATCTACAGCTCTTTGTAGCAATCTGGTGGCCACTGATGCATATTCATTTGTGCTCCATAGAACCAGGTCATCGGCGTACATTGCCGCTTTAATTCCATGCGGTAGGTGAGCAACAAGATCATTGATGAAGATTAGAAAAAGTGTGGGGGGCAAGACTCCGCCCTGGGGGACACCGTGACGCAGTAGTACTTTCATGCTCTTGAGTCCGTCTATCTGTACTCGGGCTCTTCTGTTGTGCAAGTATGCTTTCACCCATTTGTACATTCTTCCATTGACTTTGCAGTTTCTCAGTTTCTTCATCAGACCTTCTTTCCAGACTTTGTCAAAGGCTTTCTTCAGATCTATCCATGCCGCAAGCACCAGCTTCTTCTCTTGGAATGCATCCTCAATTTCTTGAGAGAGGTAGGTTGTCTGATCTTCCGTAGAGTAGCACTGCCTAAAGCCAGCCTGCTGTGGCACAAGGATGTTTTTACTTTCAATGTACCACTGCAGTCTGTGATTGATGATGCGCTCCAGTGTTTTGCAGAGACAGCTGGTGAGGCTAATTGGTCTGTAGCTAGAGGCAATGGAAACATCTTTCCCTGATTTTAGGAGGGGTATCATGATTGCTTCTCTCCAGGCTTGTGGAACACTGCCTAAGGTCCAGCTGTTATTGAAGATCTGCAACAGCTTTGTTTTGGCCTCTGTTCCTAGGTTCCTGATCATTTCATTGGAGATACCATCAGCTCCTGGTGACTTTCTCATTTTCAGTTTTGATATGGCTAGCTCCAGTTCGCTGATTGTGATGGGTGCCTCCAGAACCTCATGTACTATTTCCTTCTGTCCTGTATGTTGTCGTTTCTCTCGAATCTCTTGTTGTTTCTCTGGACTAATTTTGATATTGCTATCTTGTGCGAACGAGTCCGCAAAATGGTCAGCTGCTTGCTTTCTTGTTAAGATTTTTCCATCTTTATGTAGTGCAATTTTTGAGTTTCTCCCTGTGCCCTCGTCATTAAGCTGTTTTATTAGCTTCCACAATTTCCTTGTGTCTCTTTCAAAGTTCAGAGACTCCGTTTTCTCCTGCCAGCTTTTCCGTCTAGCCTGCAGCTTGGCCCTTTGAAATTTGGCTTTTGCATGCTGGAATTTATTGTGGTGCTCTTGGCTGGGTGTGGCCTCTGCTTGCTTTCTACACACTTCAACATCATTATGCAACTGTTCCAGTTCACTACTCCAGTAGGGTTTATATTGTTTACGGGCTCCTCTTGGTACTGTTTCTCGCGCTGCCTGTAGTATGCATTTCACAAACTCTTCAACTGCTTTATTTATGTCTTTCTCAGTGTTCAGGTTTCTAACCAGTATGCTGGTGCGATGCTTGTACATTGCCCAGTCTGCTTTCTTGTAGTTCCACCTCGAGAGGGTGCTGCTTTCACTTACAAGCTCATTTTCTACGGTTAGAAAGACTGGCCGATGGTCACTGCCACCAAGTTGTTTCCCAACAGTTCGTGTAATGTTCCACTCCAGGTCTGGTGAATGAAAAGCCAGGTCAGGTGTAGTTGTAGAGTGCCATGATCTCGAGTAGAAAGTTTGTGGGTCGGACGGCTTGTTAATCAACATGAATCTATTCTCATCTTGCCAGTCTTCCAGTCTCTCTCCTCTCTGGTCCATGTGATCATAGCCCCAGCTCTGCGAGTGGCTGTTGAAATCGCCACACACAATCATTTTTTCTTTTAGTGGTAGAGTGTCCAGTGCCTGTGGGCGGTCACTTGGACAGTAGTAATTGATCAGATGTAGATCTGTATTACCTGTCTTAAGTTTAAGTGTCTGATACTCAGCCCCTTCCATGTAGACTTTGATTTGGGAAGCCATGATGTTATTTCTTACAAGGGTCAGTATCCCACCTTTTCGCCTGTTCTTTCGGTCAGATCGGTAACACTGGTAGCCTCTGATTTTGAAGGCTATATTTTCATTGAGGTGAGTTTCTTGCAAGCAACATATGCTTACTTTTTCTTGGTCCAAGATTTTTTCTAATTCTATTTTTTTGTTGCTGACTCCCTCCGCATTCCAGTGCATTATTTTAAGTCTTCGTTTAGTATGGCCAGTCGTCCTATTCTCATGTTCCCTGGCTCCACAGGACATCTGAGAAGGACCTCCAGTAGTTGGGGTTGGACCCTTTCGAGACATAGGGCCCGGCACTGCACCTGCCTGGGGGTCCAAAGCAGGGCGAGCACCATAACGATTAGCAGTAGTCGACATATTCCATTTTGCGTGATTGCGTGGCATCCTGATTTCTGTGGTGCGCCTCTTGGCTGGTTGCCTCCGTCTTCAGCACCTTTCTTTGCTAGAGCAGACTGTGGTCTCACTCGAGTGTAGATGTGTACGCGCGCACACACCTGTCTGCGCATGCATGTACGTGCATACACATCTAGAGCATACTGGTTATTTTCCGGCGCCAGAGACTCGCCGTCGCCCCTTCTCCTGTTAGTTTAAACAGGTCCGCCACGTGAAGGCCAGGAGTTGGACTTTTGCTGCATAGGTTATGTATTCACGAGCCATTGAGGTATTTGAGCAATGTTGGGCGCTCACCCCAACACCGCGCCTCGGCTACATACAGCAACATTTGGAACCCACTCCTCCTGTCTCCTCCCTCCTCCTCCCTCCTCTTCCCTCCTCCACCTCCCTCTTCCTCCTCCCTCCTCCATTTACCCAAGACAGACAGACAGTCAGACAGATAGTCGGGAACGGGATCTTATATGACTACTTATATAATTTAAATGAGATGCTCTCCACCATGGGAAGGACCGGGTCAGACAGACAGACAGATAGATAGATAGACAGACAGACAGACAGACAGACAGACAGACAGACAGACAGACAGACAGACAGACAGACAGTCGGGAACTTATATGACTACTTATATGAATTAAATGAGATTCTCCCCACCAGGAGTTGGGCGATGCCGGGCCGGGTCAGACAGACAGACAGATAGATAGTCGGAACGGGAACTTATATGACTACTTATATGAATTAAATGAGATTCTCCCCATCAGGGTCTGGGCGAAGACGG
The DNA here is from genome assembly GCA_963921405.1 of Cepaea hortensis. Taxonomy (NCBI): domain Eukaryota; kingdom Metazoa; phylum Mollusca; class Gastropoda; order Stylommatophora; family Helicidae; genus Cepaea; species Cepaea hortensis. Next base: position 37,700,324 of record OY992897.1, on the reverse strand, counting down.
GCCGGGTCAGACAGACAGACAGACAGATAGACAGACAGACAGACAGACAGACAGATAGTCGGTAACGGGAACGAGAACTTATATGACTACTTATATGAATTAAATGAGATGCTCCCCACCAGGGTCTGGGCGAAGCCGGGCCGGGTCAGCTAGTAACTAATAAAGCAAAGAACAACAATGTACATCTCAGTTTAAAATGTTAGTTGCATGTCCTTTATGTGACGTCGCAATCAACCTCAGTATTTATTGACTGTTTCTGATTCTCTGTGCAGTTTTACATTCTGTAGTTTGCCCCTAATTTCTGGAGGGCCGATGCTCATACTATTGTAAAAGTCAACACAAAGTGATCTGCTCCCAAATGGCCTGCCGTTGACTTTGAACCCGACACGTCGGGATTGTGATACTGCTGTCGCTAGCCGCAGGTCAGAACACCGACCTAGATCTCAGTAAACGGTGACCTATTTGAAACAGCTGGCGGAATAGATACATGCCCAGTTGATATTTACAAATGAAAACAGTAAAAACCTACCAAACGTTGGATATTTATAGCATTTGAGGTGTTTGAGCACACATGTATGGATTCACTTCGTTCTTTGTGCTGATATTATCGTTGTATGATCTATTTAAGGAAATCGCGGGGACTGCCCAAGCCAGTCGGCCTTCAGACTCTAGATACCCCTATCCTTTTTTTTGTTTTTGCGAACTCTCGCTTTGAACTCAAGCGTAGTCCATACACGTTCTACTCGTCTAGTGCACTAGGCTAATTTTTGCGTGTGGATTAACTTTCCATATTTCTAGTGTCCCTCGCCGTCAGGCGAACCTATTGCGACTTCTGAGGTGCTTGTAATTTACTTCCCCAAGTCAAGGACGAGAAGTCAACATTGCAGTCCAATTGATTGGTGTTGGCGTTGAATCTGCTACCGCGGCATCAGCACAATAAAAGTTTAAGAGCGAGCGCTCTGATCTATTCGGCCATGCTGTCCTCTATATCCCTGTACTATACCCAAGGTACTGTAGGCAGTAATAATGACAGAAGTATTTATGAAGGAATCCGTGTACGAAAGGCGTTATTACAATCGTGTAGAAGTAGTGAGGGACGTAACAAGAAAACATCTTGCATACACATAGGGTATATCAACGGAAAGGATGGAAATATTATAATGGATAAAACTGACATCTGAAGTAGATGGTCTAAATCTCTCAATCATAACTTCCGTAGGGAAGTGGTTAAACCTCAGTATCTCGCTCTGAAGGTTGTGGGTTCGTTCCTGGTTCTAGACTCTTCTTCCAAATCTCGAAATCAGTTTATTTTTTCCCGGAGATCACCGGGGCGTCGACGCTGGAGCTACGGAGTTCGTGCTTTGTGCGATGCTCTCGGCTGGTGGCTTGTCACTTTGAGGAGAGAGCTGAGCCAGTTGAGGAGAAATGCGGTGCAATAAAGTGATCCTCTCATAACTTTTAATTTTTAGCGTTTTAAATAAAATTGTCTGGTTTATGCAACAATTATTTTAATGAGTCACTTTACCAAATTACCATTCCCACCATTTTGGAAACAAATTATTACCAGAAATTTTAGAGACTCATTATGGATTAATTGCAGACAATGTAACAAACAATGCCAGTTTTGATGTATCGATGCCCTTGGAAATATGTGTACCGATACAAAAACAACTATATTTATGGTTTAATGTTAACAGATTCAGTGCCAAACAGAAAGTTAGGTTTCGATCAAACAAAAATGAATGGCGGAAAATGTGAAGTTGGGATGTGTCAGTTATAAATTAAAAGTTGTAAATACGGTAGAAGACATGTATTTTATATAAAATTAAAGGGATTTGTATAAAGAAAACTACAGTATTTATATTTTAACTATAGTTTGATTTATAAGCCCATGGCAGCTACGGAAAGTTCGAATAAGACGATTTATCTTCAAATGGCACTTAATCAGTTAAAGACTATTTCACGACTGTATGCAAAGGATCTCTTTTAGAGACAATGGCTACGGTCATAAACCGGTATGGTTGAGCTAAGAAAGAAAACAATGGCAGGCTACCTTCTTTAGAGAGGCCTGGAAAATCACGTGTCGTCAATTCATAGAAAATTTGACTTGGCCACGTGGCACAAACGAGACAAAAACACAGAACTGATCCATGACTCTGGTGATCATGTGAGATGACAAAATAAGACCGCCAAAGCATATTGGCATGGCACATGATGATGATAATGAAAACGGACTGTGAGAGGTATCAGATATTACAATCATGATGAACGATAAATGGCCGTGTTGTTTATTATCAAGGCAATAGAACCACACAAGATCTGTGAGATTAGATGTATAAACAGGCAGCAACCATGCGTATCATCAGCTTTGTTGATTGACCTTTTTAGACTTTGACGCAGCGCCTGATACAAGCCCGACCTCAATGAATGAATTACATGTGTAGCCATCCGCTACACGTCGTTCTTTTTGTTATGTTTCATTTGACGTCATCTATGTTGTTTCTGTTTTGAATGTTTTTCATGGGTTAAATCTGATGTCTTTCGATATCGTTTGGCTTGGGTAAACCATCTTAAAGACTTGATATGGGAATCTCTTTTTCACCATACGATTGCTGTCATACATTCAATCCGGAGGTCAGCAAGGCCGAATGGATAAGAGCGCCCGTTCTTAAACATCCGGCGTGCTGATGTCGAGGTAACGGGGTCAACCCCTACACCAATCTGTTGTACTGAAATGTTGACTTCTTGTTGGGGACGTAAATTACAAGTACCCCTGAAATCGGAGTAGGTTCACCTGATAATAGGGAAAGATAATCACGCAAAATCAGTCCAGTGCATTCCCCAGTAGTAATAACTATTAGAAGTAGTAGTAGTAGTAGTAGTAGTAGTAGTAGTAGTAGTAGTGGCACGTGTATAGAATACGTGTGAGTTCAAACTGAATGAATTACAAAAAAAAAAAAAAAAAAAATTACCGTCGACTTAATGAAATCCATCTGCAAATGCAAATGTTGTTGTCTATGCTACTCTTATTGGTCCAGGCAAGTATGTGAAATGAAAATGCATGGCTGCTGTAAAATATCGGCTTACCAAATTTTTTTTTTTTTTCACTAGGAGCCAAAACTACGTACTATTTATTGATCTCGAAAAATGGCCCCCGTGACGAAATGGTTAAGCCGTCAGCATCGCAGCCAGTCGTTCGCCAAGCCTTTTTATTTGCTTCTAATGTCATCCGTGTCGCGCTGTGTTATAACGTGCTGGGATGGGAGCCGGTCATCCAGAAAGCAATGGCAAACTACTGAACGTAACACTTGCCTAGTACATCAACAACAGCTGAACAATGCTGATGCAATCCTCGGTGAGGTGTGGAGGTTTTTTTTTTACTGTCGGGGGCAAAAAGAAACTTCTAACCTGCATAGTTCGCGGCGACTGCACTAGCCAGGCGGCCTTAATTCCTCAGGCTCAAGACACCCCCCCCCCCCCCCCTGTCGCAAGGTACTATAATACTGTTCAATAGTTTGCCATTGCTTTCTGAACGACCGGCTCTCATACCAACTCGTTAAAACAAGCGCGACACGGTTTGCTGAGAAATTGGTCACCGCTGTGTTTCGAAACGGGGGTAAGTGGCATTACGAATCGTGTCCGCAACGCCGTCGACACGGAGACCGGCAATCAACTGAACGTAAACTTGCCCAGGAAACACTAACAGCCAAAAATACTGGGGTTGACTGCTACGTCCTGTAAAGGATATGCAATAACTTGTTTTGAATTTATGACGACACCAGGGGACTGCTGCCAAAGACCTAAATTCTTGGCGTACATTATTGCGCAAGGGTGCAGTCACTTGTGAAGCAGCCAGGACTGCAAGAGCCCACATTGTCAAAGATCAACATGTCGAGCTAAAATAGGCCTTACCAGCCATATTAGAACTCACGGCTCCATACTTTCAACCCCACTGAGTGAAATGGATGGTGATCATCATTTTTGATGGACAAAAACTACATCTTTGGACACACTTTCAACCCCACTGAGTGAAATTAATGGTCATTACCACTCTTGATGGATAAACACCACATCTTTGGACATACTTTCAACCCCACTGAGTGAAATGAATGGTCATCATCATTCTTGATGGACGAACACCACATCTTTGGACAAACGTTCAACCCCACTGAGAGAAATGAATGGTCATCATCATTCTTGATGGACAAACACAGCATCTTTGAACAAACTTTCAATCCGAGTGAAATGAATAGTCATCATCATTCTTGATGGACAAACATCCCATCTTTGAACACACTTTCAACCCCACTGAGTGAAATGAATGGCCATCATCATTCTTGATGGACAAACACCATCTTTGGACAAACGTTCAACCCAACTGTGTGAAATGAATGGTCATCATCATTCTTGATGGACAAACACCATCTTTGGACAAGCGTTCAACCCCACTGTGTGAAATGAATGGTCATCATCATTCTTGATGGACAAACACCATCTTTGGACAAGCGTTCAACCCCACTGTGAAATGAATGGTCATCATCATTCTTGATGGACAAACACCATCTTTGGACAAACGTTCAACCCAACTGAGTGAAATGGATGTTCATCAAAATTCTTGATGGACAAACACCACATCTTTGGACATACTTTCAACCACACTGAGTGAAATCAAAATGAATGGTCATTATCATTCTTGACGGACAAACACCATATCTTTGGACAAGCGTTCAACCCCACTGTGTGAAATGAATGGTCATTATCATTCTTGATGGACAAAAACCACATCTTTGGACAAACTTTCAACCCCACTGAGGGAAATGAATGGTCATCATCATTCTTGATGGACAAACACCACATCTTTGGACAAACTTTCAACCCCACTGAGTGAAATGAATGGTCATCATCATTCTTGATGGACAAAAACCACATCTTTGGACAAACCTTCGAAACCGTGCACTCGATGATCCCAGTACAAATCATCACGTGATACACCGACCAAAACTACAAACAAACATGGCGACGAGTCCAAAGGATAAGTTTGAGGCTGCGGTTAAAGTTATCAAGGGGTTGCCAAAGAATGGTTAGTCTTAGTTTAGCTTATATTTTTAACACACTTTCTTTTAAAATGAAGTAATGATATTTTTCATCGGCTGTGGCCATTTTATTATTATTATTATAATGATTGGGAAAAGAGTACATGAAAATGCAGCGAACTCTACAGATTTAAGCAGCTGATTGATTTTGTCAATTTTTTTGATTAGCAGATTAGCTGAACTGAGTAACTGATTCTCGTAATAATATTAATATTGAATCTGTAACACATTATCATTAGTACAAAAAATATCGGATTAATTTAGTAACTCTCACATTGAATCCGTAACACATTGGTACATGAACTATCGGATTAACTAACTCTCACATTGTTGAATCTGTAACTCTGTGTAACACATCGGTGGTACATGACATTCACTCATTGACATAACTACCGGATTCTCATTTTAACTGAGTAGCTCTCACATTGAATCTGTAACACATTCAATATTGGTGCATGAACTACCAGATAACTCATTGAATCTGTAACACACTGGTACATGACATGAACTACTGGATAAACTGAGTAACTCTTATATTGAATCTGTAACTGTAACACATTGTTACATGAACTACCAGAATAACTAACTCATTGAATCTGTAACACATTGGTACATGAACTACCAGATTAACTGAGTTAGAGTAACTCTCACATTGAATCTGTAACACATTGGTACATATACTCTCATATCGAATCTGTAAACTGTAATTAATACATACATTGGTACATGACATGAACTACCGGATCAACTGAGTAATTCTTATATTGAATCTGTAACTGTAACACATTGGTACAAGAACTACCACATTTAATATAAGGGGGAAAAAGTCCATCTTGTGACAGAAGTAAATTACTTTCACATCTTTCAACTGTAGGTGTGTTTGAAGTTTCAGCTGCAGTTTTAATTTTGAATTAACAAAAAAATATGACTTGTAACAATATGGGTGGCACGGTAGAGGTATCTAGAGGTATCTCATATCAAAGAAGAAGTAAAGCACCTGCTATCCTCTGCTAGCCTACAGGACACTCTTGGTCACTGTGGCCTACCTGTTTATACCCTCTCCAGGGTAACATGTAATCATGCGAGCAGGTGGTAGATTGAGTTTTAGGGCAGCTGACATTCAGTTGTTGGTTATTGTCACAAGTTTGCAATGGTATTCAGAGGGTTTATAGGTTTATACTGACAATGACTTGAATGGTTGCTTCCAAGAAGGAAAGAAATGGCAGACTACCTTCTTTACATATGCCTTGTAAATCATGATTCGACAACTCATAGAATTTTCAATGATCTGATTAAAGACTGGTGAATGTGTGATATAGAGAACCATACTGTCCACGCTTATTGGCATTGCACATTATAATTTTAAAAATATTCCTTGGGCTCGCTCGCTTTGAACTCATGCGTATTCCATATATGTGCTACTACTTCCAGTGCACTGGACTGATTTTTGTGTGTGGATTAGCTTTCCCTAAAACCAGTGTCCCTCGCATGAAGCGAACCCACTCCAGCTTCTGAGGTTCTTGTAATTTACATCTCCAAGTCAAGGACGAGAAGTCAATATTTTAGTCCAACTGACTGGTGTTGGGATTGAACACGTTCCCTCGGCATCAGCACACTGGAAGGTTAAGAGTGAGCACCGTTATCCATTTGGCCATGCTGAACTTCGTAAATAATGATGATGATAATGTTGTAATGAAGTTTCTATGATTTAAAAAGTATGAATAAATCTGCTGAATAAAGATGACAAAATAAAAAGTAGCAGTACCTTATTCAAGTTTCTACATACATATAATATAAGTGGTGATATTTAGTTTTCTGTGATATAATTATCCACACAGTTTTAGGCATTGTAAGATAGAGACAAAATATGGACTTGCTGAAAAGCAAAAATGTTCACCATGTCTGAGTGTGTAATATGCAAAGCTGGAACCAGAAGTTGGCGCATACACGACAACCCACCATTTAGGTGTTAATGTATAAACATTATCATAATAACTCAAGTGTGCCTACATGCTGCAAAATAAATTTGTCGTAAAAGTAAATTAGTTGCAGAAATAGCCCATTCTGAAGTAATAATATGTTGCATAAAAATACATTATTGAGTATTCAATTTCAAAAATACAAATACACTGAACTCCACTAACACAGGTCCTTGTGTTATCATGTTGTTCACGCTTTGTTTTTAATGTATAATTGATTGGTGGAACAATAATTCAAAACTGCATTTAGATATCGACAGGTAAGCAACAGTTGTATGATAAAGCATTGATCAATTTTTACATTGGACAGCGCATTTTTAAATAAGCATTATGTACATGCATATATTACTAACGTAGTTATAAACATTGGAGTAGTGTTAGTGACAGTGTGTGTTGTATATTTTAGCCAAAAAAAGGATTCGTCTTGTAACTTCTTGTCATAGTTAGTTCTCTAGTTTGCATCTGATGAGATACATGGAAATACACCAGGAAGTAAATTGCGCAATTTGTTGTTTGCACTTCTTTGTGAACATTTCTTCTTCTCTTCTTTGCGTTCATCCGGAGTGTTTTTTCAGATGTGATTGTGGTGTGCGTTAGGCACCTTTGGGTCGAAACCCTTAGGTCAACACATCCGGCTTCTGCGTGCATTTTTGACCAGGTTAGCATTCCTGGGAGACTCTCACTTTTGTGGTACCATCCACCTCCCAGCTGGTCGAGTTGGAACAGTCGAAGACTTCGCAGTCATCCCTCAAAGGAAGGCAGGGACAGTCCATAGCATTTTCCGCCGTCCTGGGTGGCTTCCATAATTGCAGAGCCGACACATAATGCTCTGGTGCTGGGCTCACCAAGGGAATCGTCACGTCCTGCTCATGGCTGGTTTAATTCCTCACTTCAATATATTGGGCACTTCGTTAACCCCGGGCCGTTCCCGCACAAACCAGACAGGTCTGCAGACGGTATCCACTCAGCGAGTTTTCGACATGGACATGTGCTTGTCGTTGCGCCCGTCACAGCTGGTCTAGGCACGACTGACATTTGGAAAACTACCTAGTCAGAGCTGTTCCGAACAAGAGCGGCATTCGGAAACTAGGTAGTCAGAGCTGTTCCTAGCACGAGAGATATTCGGACGAGCCATTTCACTTGGACGTAAATGCGTAGTGCCATTTTTTATTTTGCCACTCGTAGGACGGCACTTCCGGCTTCGGCGGGCATTTTTTAGTGAGGTTAGCCTTCCTCGGGTTTTGAGGCACGTTAGACTTTTGTTGTGATGTCGCCCACATCTCAGCTGGTCAAGATAGAACGATCCTCGACATCACGGTCATCCCTCAAGGGAAGGCAGGGGCAGACCATGGGCCTATCCAAAGCTATCCAAGGAAGCTTCCATAATTGCAGAGCCAACACATATTGCTCTGAGACTGGGCTCACCCAAGGAGTTGCGACGTCCTGCTCATGGCTGCTTTAGTTCCTCACTTCCATGTGTTGGGCATCTCGCTTGCCACTGGTCGCTCAAGCACACACCAGGAACAGTCAGACTGCGGGCGACATCCACTCGGTAAGCTTTTGCTTTTGACTTCGGACCACGCAATGGATTCGCTAGCCGTGCGTTCCATTTCGTGTTATTGAGACGTTTTTCACTTTTGTCTACACTCTATGAGTTAGATACAGACAGTTTTCGTAACCATTTCATTCGACTGGGACACTTTCTGCATTTTAGTACTCGCTCACGAGGTAGGCTACATGTGCTGCCGGCTCAGCACCTTACCTCCGTGCAGCAGTGAACGAGAAATGGCCAGGCCCTCTCATCTGGGAATCCCTCATATCCCCCAGCTGAGAGCCTTCGAACAAGTATCAGAACTGGGCATGTAGCGTGCTCAGTATGCCACCTCTATTTTTTGGTAGGTGGGTATCGGCCCAGCTCTCACATAGAGGCCTAAACCCTCGACAGAGAGCCTTAGTATTGTCCGGACCAAGAACTTCTGCCTTCGTGCGCCTGATTTAAAATTTTGACTGCTATCCTCAGTCTACCTAAAGAGCAGCAGGTTGTGTCTCTCTTAGTCTGGCCCCTATCCCATAAGCTGTCCAATATGTAGTTTTCATCCATCAGCAAGCACATGGGGTCGATGGGACACGCAAGCTCCCCCACCACGGCAAGGTGGAGACACATCGGGGGAGTTGTGAACATTTAAAAAATATTTGTTGTGGTCGCTGTCTCTGTTGATCACACCTTCAAGTGAATTCTCATGGTGAACTCAACCATTCTTTGGTTCTCCACTTTAGTTCCATATATTACAGTCAGCAAATAAAAAGACTCTATAAGTGGTCACGTCTAAAAGTCTTTAAGACTTTCAGTCAGACACACCTTAATATGTATTAGGCAGATGATGCCAGACCCATATTTTTATACTGGTGGTCGATGCAACAATATCAACTACAAGCACTGGCCCTACATCAAAGGTCATCTGCGACGAGCGCAAGAGAATGCCCAAGAAGAAAATGGATTGACGACCTCAGAGACATTGTACAATCACATGGAATGCCACTATCCAATGCCACCCATCGGGCACTGGAGCACCAATTATTCCTCTCCACGACGCTTGGCAACAAAAGAGGAAGATTATGATGATGATGATGATGATGATGGTTGATGTGGTCAAAATCACACCAGTTCCCTTTACCGCCTAAGACATTTCCTGGTGCCCAGTGTAGACTGCATTGACTTCAGAGGTCAATTTTTTTTATTTCCAATTTTTCCGGATGGGGATTAAACCCATGAGCACCAGGCTGGCAGGGTGAGTGTCTAGCCATTACGGTACCACAGCTGCCATTTGCATATAGTTAGCTGTATATCCTTTATGGGACATCACTGTTAACCCCAGCATTGTTTAGCTGTTTGTGATTTCTTGGCAAGTTTACGTTTAGTAGTTTACTATTAATTTCCGGCCGGCCGGCACTCATACCATTGTATGAAAACCAATGCAATGTGGTCTGCTGCCAAATCGCCCACAGCTATGTTTCAAATCTGGTATGCGGGATTACAAGTTGTGTCTATAACCCCTTCGCCACAGAGCCGGTTTTTCCATATAGCTTCAAGTTTATTACTGATTCAGCGGGCCGGTTAATCTTTCTTAACTGTTGGAGGACAGTCCCATGGAACATATTCAGCAGTTTGTATGCCTTGTCTGTCCATACATGCATAGTGCTATATCCATATTTTCATTCAGTCTGTTATGTCATATCCTGAGCTGAAGAATGGTGATCTGTCTCTGCCTGCAAGAATATGGTAGCCATTGTTGGGTTCTTCTTCTTCTATGTTCCTCTTTGGAGGGGTAGTATATCACACCTAGTTATACACATCAGAGTGTTGAACTTTGGCATGCATTTGTATAAGGTGTGCTTCTTCTAGACAGATTCCATCCAAGGTCATGGGTTGTGTCTACTCATGGATTATCTTTTTCACTCCTAACAATTTTGACAGGGCAGTGGCCTTAAAGTGTGCTCTGTGCGATTTTTTTTCAACTACTATGGCATTTTTACATACACAAATTACACATGAAACCTCCTGTTTTTAGCCCTTATCCAAGATGGCTAGGTATTTAATCTCACAACTCAAGAGATCAGACAGATGCATAATATCATTAGATACTAATGGTTCTTTGAAAGATTCCAAACCTTGTGCTGTCATCAAACCTACCGGAGTGTCTCAACTTTTCTAATGGACCTCTGTTACACATGAACACAACTAATGTACATAATAGTCTTTTACATTATTTTAAACTTAATTCCCTTCTCTGGTATGCAGGATCCTTCCAGCCGTCCCATGAGCTGATGTTAAAATTTTACAGCTACTTCAAGCAAGCAACAGAAGGTCCCTGCAGGTCACCCAAACCTGCGTTCTGGGATGTGATCAGCAAAAAGAAATGGTTTGTTAACACAGATTTATGTATCTACATTTTCTATATCCCTCTTCTCCATCTCCTTCTTTTCTTATTCCTCCTCAAACATTTTTTTTTTCCAGCTGCTCCTTTTATTCTTCCTCCTCCTCCTCTTATTCTTCCTGTTTCTCCTTCTCTTCCTGCTCCTTCTTTTCTCATCTCCATTGAGCCTGAGGAATTCAGTTCGCCTGGCTAGTGCAGTCACAGCGAACTGTGCTGGTTAGGGTTTCCTTTCTTGATCTCCTGCCCCTACCTACCCCATGTATGTTTGTGGTCGACATAATCAATATAAAAATAAAATGTTAGTTGCATATCCTTTACAGGAAGTCACAGTTAACTCCAGCATTTTTGGATCTCTTGGCAAGTTTATGTTCAGTAGTCTGCTATTGCTTTCTGAATGACCGGCACCCATACCATTTTATTAAAAACCAACACAAGGCAGTCTGCTGCCAAATTGCCTGCCACTGTGTTTTGACCGCAGTATGCGAGATTATGAACTGCGTCTTTAACCCCTTCGCCACGGATCTGGCATAGTCAGTATAGTAGAACATTACATACAACTACATAGAACATTATATACAACTATAAGAACATTGTATACAACCATAAGAACATTATATACAACCATAAGAACATTATATACAAACATAATAACATTATATACAAACATAAGAACATTATATACAACTATAATAACATTATACACAAACATAAGAACATTATATACAACTATAATAACATTATATACAAACATAAGAACATTATATACAAACATAAGAACATTATATACAAACATAAGAACATTATATACAAACATAAGAACATTATATACAACCATAAGAACATTATATACAAACATAAGAACATTATATACAAACATAAGAACATTATATACAACCATAAGAACATTGCATACATCTATAAGAACATTATATACAAACATAAGAACATTATATACAACCATAAGAACATTGTATACAACTATAAGAACATTATATACAAACATAAGAACATTATATACAAACATAAGAACATTATATACAACCATAAGAACATTATATACAACCATAAGAACATTGTATACAACTATAAGAACATTATATACAAACATAAGAACATTGTATACATCTATAAGAACATTATATACAAACATAAGAACACTATATACAACGATAAGAACATTGTATACAACTATAAGAACATTATATACAAACATAAGAACATTATATACACACATAAGAACATTATATACAACCATAAGAACATTGTATACAACTATAAGAACATTATATACAACCATAAGAACATTATGTACAACCATAAGAACATTATATACAACCATAAGAACATTATATACAACCATAAGAACATTATATACAACCATAAGAACATTATATACAACCATACGAACATTATATACAACCATAAGAACATTATATACAAACATAGAACATTATATACAAACATAAGAACATTATATACAACCATAAGAACATTATATACAACCATAAGAACATTGTATACAACTATAAGAAAGAGACAAACAGCATTCTTTGGTCATGTGATGAGAAGAGAGACATTGGAGAACATCGTGACGACTTGTTGAAAGATCAGTGGTGGAAGAGGCACGGAAAGACCAAGGCCATTACTGCTGGATGGATGAGATGGTGCCATGGAGGAACATGATTAGCAGGGTTACAAGGCAAGTGGATCCACTTCATTGCACCAGGTGTGATCCCATATAGCTCGGTCTCTCTCCGCAAGACAAACTGATTGCTGAAAGTGTTGCACAGAGCACCACTCCTAGCTCCAGTCATGACCCTCAGGGGTTTCCCCAAAAAAAAATAATTGCACTCACGAATTGAATGCTTGAGTCCAAAAAACGAAGCACATTAGACATTTGGTACTAGACCCATACTTGCATAGACCAATCAGCACTCAGTGGGTCATGTGGTCAGTGTCACACCACCAGTCGGCACTCTGTGGGTCATGTGGTCAGTATCTCGCTAGCTGCCTTTACTTACTAAGAAATGTGACTGTACCCATTTTAGGCTGGAATATTGTGCTAGGCCCATATTTCATAGACCCGTCAGCACTTGAAGGATGATGGGGTCAGTATCAAACTAGGCCCATATTTCATAGACCTGTCAGCACTTGAAGGATGATGGGATCAGTATCAAACTTTCCAGAACATTTCTTCATACTCATTGTAGGTTGGGTCAGCCTGCAAGCCCAGGTCATTTATACCAAAATTCCTGCCTCGAGAGGAGGCAAGCGGCCTAGCCACTGGGCTACTTTGGCTTCCGTACTGCCTGAGATGGTAGATGTTTATTTAATCTGACAGCATTCTGGGTATGGACCTCTCTCATCTAATCTCATCTTGTTCCTCTTGTACTTTCTGGTGTTGAGGTGAAGCATAAACAGCAGGAGTGTGACCGTCTATGGGCTTTATGTATCGAGATTCCCATGGACTCTGTTATTCTCTCTGTCCATCGTTTACGTGGTCGGCCTCTTCCTCTGCTTACATTAGGTCTGTACATCATTGCTTGTTGTGGTATATTCTTAGTTGGTAACCTAGTTACATGGCCAAACCATTTTACTTGTTGCTTTCTAATAATAACTGGCTCTGCTATAACCCCCACTTTAGTCCTGATTTCTTCATTTCTGATTTTCTCACCTCTGATACATTGAGTATTCTTCTCAGGAATCTCATTTCCATTGTTGTAATTTTTCTTTTCTCTTTTTCTGTCATTGTCCAAGTTTTGCATTGGTAGCATAGAGTTGGTAGGAAGATAGTGTTGAGTGATTTAAAACAGACAGTTAAACTCATACAAGAGACAACATTGCAATTAGAGACATATTTCAAGTGAATGAAAGAAAAAAATGGCTCTGTCCACCTGCAAGCCCAGGTCAATTAAACAAATTTGAATTCACCCTGATGCAGATCAAACCCACGCTCACTGGTCCGGCAGGTGAATGTCTAGCCACTACACTGCAGCAGCTGCCTTTGTACCCATCTGTGGAGTCATTATAGCTCACCTTTAATGCAGACCTGGTATTCAATGGTGATGATCCTAGCAGTCATTTAACATGTTTATTTACATTTCTTCTGTCTCAGACAGATATCACTTTAACTCCCTCTGACCCTGAATGCTGTCAGATTACATAATTATCTACCGTTTCTGGCAGTATGAGAGTCACTGTAGTCCAGTGGCTCGGCCGCTTGTCTCCTCTCTAGGCAGAGATTTTTGTTAAATTGATCCCAGCTTACAATGGATATGAAGAAATGTTCTGGGAAGTACAAGATATGATTGGTCTATACAACTATAGCGCTGGAGGTTAGCATGGCCGAACGGATAAGAATGCGTGTTCTTAAACAATCCGGTTTTCTGATCCTAAGGTAAGGGGTTCAACCCCTAGACCAGACAGTTGGACTAAAATGTTGACCTGTTGTCCTTGACTTGGGGACGTAAATTGCAAGTACGTCTGAAGTCGGAGTGGGTTTGCCTGATGGGGAGGGACACTGTTAATAGGGAAAGTTAATCCACACACAAAATTCAGTCCAGCACTACTAGAAGTTGTGTGGATGGGCTACGCTTGAGATCAAAGCGATCAAGCCCCCCCCCCCCCCCCCCCCCAAAAAAAAATAAATAATTGTACATCGTTTACCCAGTACATCTTAAAGCATGTAAAAGAGTCCTGTGCTATTTTACCATATACGAAGGGGGCTTCAAATGAAAACCTAAAAAGTGTGATAGAAATTATAATAACTATAAAATTGTCTTGTAACCTGTCAATATTGTTGTTAAGGATGCATGCTTGTCAGTCCGGCAAGTGTATGAGTGGAGTAGGAAGTTTGAAAGTGGTATGACTTTTGTGACAGACTTTTCAGTCCAATGAAGAGGTACGGTACTTGCGACCAAGAGAATTTTTGTCTACAGGGATCCAAGCACTTTATTGGTGCTGGAGGACTTGTATTTAACGCAGTGGTGACTACATAAACAAATGATACATTTGTTCTTTACTTCTTCAGAATATATTCAATCAATCAATCAATCATGTGCCATGCCGGAAAGCGTGGGCGGTCATGACTCGCCATTTCACTCGACCACTAGAGTCATAGATCAGCTCAGTGTTCCTGTCTCGACCATGCCATGTGGCAAAGCCATCCAGGTATTTACTTCTCAGTCTTCCCCTTGGTCTGTTCCCTTCGATCTTGCCAGTTGTAGAATATATTCGCCCCCCCAAAAAAAAATCCATTTAAGGTTTTATTTTGAAGTCCCCTTGTACCAAATTTATCTCACTGCATGGGATAGGGTCCTTGACTTTACTTGTTTCAGACAAGAGCTCATGTTATTTAGCAGTTTTGAAACCAATATGCTGTAATTTAATTTAATGAAATCTGTCATTGTTGAAAACTTTCAGGGAGGCTTGGTCAAATTTGGGAGATATGCGAAAAGAGGAGGCCATGCTGTCATACGTGGATGAACTGAAAAAAGTGAGCATTCATGTGCGGGAAACATACTACCCACGGCAGGTATGAACACTACCAAGCCTCCAGTTTTAGAATTATGACTAGATGGGTATGAGTTGGTTTATGTTAAAGTGCAATTATGGGTTTAGATTTTTAAATTGCTAATTGATATCAAAGCATCAAGATAGAAATATCACAGACATTTTTGTTTTCTGTTTGCAGTTTCATTGTAGTAGCATTAATTTCTTTTAAACCAGTGTAAAAATTAAAAATAGTCAGATTATTTGGAAAAAACATTGTAAAATTATTGGCAGCAACAAAGTAGGATTATATGAAAAAGTAATATAATTGTTTTAACAAGTTCTGATGGGAGAACAATTAAATCAGTATGCTCATAGATGAGCATTGACAGTAAAGTATGTTTATCTTGTGTTGTCACTTCCTGCCTCCTGTGTGTTGTTAATTTTCATTCCAAATTCCACTAGCATCTGTACCTCCCCTGTGTGATGGAGTCAGTTAGTTACATATCCTTTACAGGACATGGCCGTCAACCCCAGTGTGCTTTGGCTGTTTGAGATTTCTTGGAAAGTTTATGTTCATTGGTTTGCCATTGCTTTCTGTACGACCGACACTAATACCTTTATACAAAAACCAATGCAAGGTGGCCTGCTTCTGTGTTTTGAATCCAGTATGCAGTATTAATGCATTTGTAACCCCTTGCCAAAGTGCAGGTTTCTTAAAATGTGTTTGAAACCTGTTTGTTTAACCAGCTGACAATTTAGCCTTCCATTTCTTGTCCTTCCCCAACACCACTTTCTAATCCTCCTTCTCTGCTTCTTCTTCTTCTTCTTCTGCTGCTGTTGCTGCTACTGCTATCCATGGTCTATAACATCCTTCTCTTCATCTTTCTCTTCTGCTACTACTGCTGCTATCCGTTGCTTATAACCTGAGATTTCATTATTTAATATCGTCCTTCATCTTCTTCCTCTTCTGCTGCTAGACTTCATCTGTTACAACTATAGTTGTCTGGTTTCTGGTCTCGTATTTAAAAAATATATTATCAGTATACAATTTGTTTCCCCTTTGAAATCTTGCATTACACCCCAGAGTTTGTTTTGCTTAGTGTGGCTCTGTACAGTCAGAACTGGTATGGAGCCTTTTATTAACTAATCCAGATGTGAAGAATGTGCCCTGGAGTTAGGAAGTCTGTTTTGCGTGTCCAGTCAAAGTTATCAGTTGAGGCAATGCAGGTCTGCTCACAGGGGTCGGCATCCTGTGCAGTCTGGTGATGTTGGTTTCTTCATTGCTCAAGAGGTGTGGGATATGGTCATTAGATGGTGGTTTATGTTGGTTGTGCCACTGTTTTCTATATTGATATTTGATCACAGTTTTGGCCTTGTGTGAGGTCAGATGTTGCTGTTGAGGTTGTCTGCTGCAAGACTGTCTGCTTTCCTGTTTCCTAGTCAGCCATAGTTTAGCACAACTGTAGATTTATGAGAGATTTTGTGTGCCTCTTTCTAGACATTCTTTTGGTGGCAGTAGACCTTGGGTGATGGATCTTATGTTAGTAGGAAATACATTTGATGGAAATCTGAAGCTTAGACTAGAAGTGCGATAAGTTTTTTATTTTTGGCTTAAGCCATGCATACAGCTTTCCTGCAGTAGTGAATAATTGTGTGAATCAAGACATCCACATTAAATGTTACAAAAACATTCTAAGGCTGTGTGTTATAAACAAGGGATAGCATCAGTAGTAGCAGTGGAGAAAGAATATATACGGACATCTTAGGTTATAGGGCATGGATAGCAGCAGTTCTAGCAGTAGAGGAAGAGGAGGAGATTATATACTGACATCTCAGGTTATAGGTCGTGGATAGTAGCAGTTGTAGCAGTAGAGGAAGAGGAGAAGGAGATTATATACTGACATCTCAGGTTATAGGTCGTGGATAGTAGCAGTAGAGGAAGATGAAGAGGAGAAGGGGATTATATACTGACATCTCAGGTTATAGGTCGTGGATAGCAGCAGTAGTATCAGTAGAGGAGGATGAAGAGGAGAAGGAGATTATATACTGACATCTCAGGTTATAGGTCGTGGATAGTAGCAGTAGAGGAAGATGAAGAGGAGAAGGAGATTATATACTGACATCTCAGGTTATAGGTCGTGGATAGCAGCAGTACAGGAGGATGAAGAGGAGAAGGAGATTATATACTGACATCTCAGGTTATAGGTCGTGGATAGCAGCAGTAGTAGCAGTAGAGGAGGATGAAGAGGAGGAGGAGATTATATACTGACATCTCAGGTTATAGGTCGTGGATAGCAGCAGTAGTAGCAGTAGAGGAGGATGAAGAGGAGAAGGAGATTATATACTGACATCTCAGGTTATAGGTCGTGGATAGCAGCAGTAGCAGCAATAGAGGAAGATGAAGAGGAGAAGGAGATTATATACTGACATCTCAGGTTATAGGTCGTGGATAGCAGCAGTAGTAGCAGTAGAGGAGGATGAAGAGGAGGAGGAGATTATATACTGACATCTCAGGTTATAGGTCGTGGATAGCAGCAGTAGTAGCAGTAGAGGAGGATGAAGAGGAGAAGGAGATTATATACTGACATCTCAGGTTATAGGTCGTGGATAGCAGCAGTAGCAGCAATAGAGGAAGATGAAGAGGAGAAGGAGATTATATACTGACATCTCAGGTTATAGGTCGTGGATAGCAGCAGTAGTAGCAATAGAGGAAGATGAAGAGGAGAAGGAGATTATATACTGACATCTCAGGTTATAGGTCGTGGATAGCAGCAGTAGCAGCAATAGAGGAAGATGAAGACGAGAAGGAGATTATATACTGACATCTCAGGTTATAGGTCGTGGATAGCAGCAGTAGTAGCAATAGAGGAAGATGAAGAGGAGAAGGAGATTATATACTGACATCTCAGGTTATAGGTCGTGGATAGCAGCAGTAGTAGCAGTAGAGGAGGATGAAGAGGAGAAGGAGATTATATACTGACATCTCAGGTTATAGGTCGTGGATAGCAGCAGTAGCAGCAATAGAGGAAGATGAAGAGGAGAAGGAGATTATATACTGACATCTCAGATGTGGATAGCAGCAACGGCAATCTGTGGGCTAAGAAGAAACATTTTACAAGATCTTGACCAAATGTGGCTCATAAACTGCAACATGTCTCAAAAACAAAAATCCTTTGGGCATAGTTAACACTCCAGTGGTTTAGAAAGAATACTAATGTAAGGCATGGTTCCAGGGAGAGGAGGCAAGAGCTGACCAACATGACCATGGGCACAGGACATTAATGATACACGTTGGCACAAATCTGTCCCCAAACTTCAAGTGTTTTCGTCAGTTAACCTTCAAGGAGATGATGTAATGAAATGAATATGTGACCAACTTATAATTAGCAGTAAACCAAATATTCTTTGCTGCTGCACCAATTTTCAGTTATAAAACCACCCTAATACCTATTTTTGTGGACAAGTTATGAGAAGAAATAAACTAGAGAACTTAGTGACAACTGGCAAGATTGAGGGGAAAGGGACAATGGGAAGGCTGAGAAGTAAATATCTGGATGGCTTGGCCATGAGGCATGGTTGAGTCAAGAACACAGTGCTGATCCAAGACTCCTTATAAATTCCAGTGTGAGTGCCAAGCAACTGACATAAGTAAAACGTAAAGTCAATTAGCAAATCAAGTAACAGAACGTATACCAGTACACAAATACACAGAGACCTCATCATTTAGGTGTCTACAACCTGGGTTATGCAGACAGAATGGTTTCATAGTGACCCTGCAATAAACTTCAATCTTTAATGTGTCTTTTAACAGACAATAATAAACTTATTCCTTGGCACTGTTTGAAAGGAGAGCTGTATCATTTGCATATTTTTCTGGAATTTGATTTCCTTCAATTATGAATAGATCAGAATTGTCACAGGTTTCATTATTTTTGTGTACACTTCTCATATTTTCTGCATTGATGTTGAACAAACGGGGAGAAAACGTAATCCTGTCTTATTCCATTTGCACTTATAAAAAAGTGGGATATATCATCATTTACTGTAACAGCTGCTAGTTGTTTGTGATACAGTGTTTCAATTCAGTAGACCAGATGTGCTGGAAACCACATGTCTGTTGATGATCTCTACAGTTTCTGATGTTGAGCACAGTTGAACGTGTTGCTGTAGTCTATGAAACATGAAGGAAAAGCTACACTGTACTCACTGTATTTCACAAGGATGGTTCTCTTATTTAACATATAATTCATAGGATGTCTGCCCTGTCTGAAACCTGCCTGTACCATTGTAATTCATATTCTATCTTCTTTCTAGCCTCTTTGTGATGATTCACAAGAGAAATTTGCTGGCATGACTTATTAATGTGATTGTAGTTGGTGCATAGTTTTACATTTCCTTTCTTTGTGACCATAATGTACAAAGTCTTCTTCCGTATTTTGGTCAAAACAATATTGTTCCAGATCTTCACACATAATGCATGATAAATATAGTTACTAGCTTCATTTCTTGCTTGGGTTAGTTTGTTGGTATATCTTCACAGCTTGGGACTTCCCTTTCTTCAGATTTTGTATTGCTGGTCATACTTCCTCTAATAAATGTTCTGGTTCTGTCTTTACTTTCAGTTATAAGATGTTATGCTATTATACATTGTGCATTCCTATGCATGCTTAGTCCGAAAGTATTTCTGCTCTGTTCCCATAAGAAGTTGGTATTTGTATCTCCTCTCTTTCCCACAAAAGCAGCATTGATGTGTCTCACCAGGCTTCCACCCATCCATTATGTGCCATGCCGATAAGGGGGGAGGGGCATGTTTTGCCAACTCACTCGATCGCCATAGTCGTGTGGATCAGCTCTGTGTTTCTGTCTCAACCACCAGGCTTCACTCCCAGTTCATGTATTCAGGCTAGTGCCGGAGTCTCGTCAGTATCCACCAACTGTGTCCAGACTGCATTGATTTTATCAGCCCTGTGGGGGTTAGCATGGCAGAGTGGATAAGAGTGCTTAAACTTCCAGTGTGCTGATGCCGAGGTAGTGGATTCAACCCCTACACCAGTCAGTTGGACTAAAATGTTGACTTCCCATCCTTGACTTGGGGACGTAAATTACAAGTATCTCAGAAGTCGGAGTGGGTTCACCTGATGGCGAGGGACACTGGTAATAAGGAAAGTTAATCCACATGGAAAAATCAGTCCAGTGCACTAGAAGTAGTCGCATGTGTTTGGACCACGCTTGAGTTCAAAGTGAGCCAACGCACAGACACACACACAAATCAGTCTTGTCCTTGCTTTGTCTTATGCATTATTTTCTAGCTGATCTACATGTTAATTACCTTTAACCCCAGCATGTCCCCATGCATTCATCCATGTCAGTGATATGAAGTGTGACTTCTGATTGTTGTGTCAGTTATAAAAGAGAACAGATGGTGAAAAACAAAGAAAGGACAGCTGATGAATAATAACAAATAATCCCTGGCTTAGTTGAGCATCAATCATTGTTTCAGTGCATTGCCAGTGTGTGATTGTGTGTCTGTATAAGTGTCTCAGTACTGTCCGGTTATGACACTCTTTGATTCAGTGCTACACCCAACATTTTATTTAACTTTTACAATTCAGACACCTGAGAGTGATGTTAGGGAGCAACAATCACACTTTGAAGTTAATAAAGGAGCACTAAGTCGCTCAAAAGCTTTGATTTTCTTCTTTAATCAATTGTGATATGGTCCATAATTCACAACCGCATGTCGTCACAGAAAAGATGCATGTTCTCCAAACAGTTGTAGATGCTTGTAGAAAATTAGTATAGAATTTAGTGTAGTGGATTAATAATAAAGGATACATCCATTATTCTATTACTAATGTTAGTTAGTTAGGTAGTCGACAGATCATCCTCATTGCACATCAAAACATTCAGTCCATAAGTGCTAGGATTACACACACGCTGCAAAAAACACTCGACGAATTAATTTGCTCATGCTTCACTTCAATTAATAAATAATTTTACAATGAAAGGACTAATTTCTTTTAAGTTGTCCTTGGCTTGTTGATATCGTCTTTGTATTAGTATAAGGATTGAAACCCATTGTCGGTTATCGTTCAGTACTATTAGAAAACAGTATATTCGTATATTTTGTCCTTGTCTCTCTTTTTATATGAATGCTGTTAGCATGCTGCAATTCCACTTACCCCTCCCAAGACAGTGCTACTAACATTTTAGACAGCATTATGCATGCCACACTAAATGTCTCGTCATCATGATCCCTGCGTTAGCGTAGGATACTTTCATCTCCACAGGCCTCAGTCCTTTGTGTTCTAAATAATGTTGTTGATATTCATCCATGCCATCATCATGGTCCATCCAGCATCAAATCTGTCAGTCTTCCTCTTCTGGTCACAATGTTTTCCAGTACCTTTCTTCTCATCACATTACCAAAGAATACCGTAGTCCTCCTCCTTATATCTGCATATAGTATTCTATTTTCATTAGCCTTTTCCAGGTACTCATTGATAGTTACTTAGGCAGTCCAAAGTACTCAAACGTGTCTGTTGCCTCCTACACTTCCTAATCTCTTCCCTTCATGTTCCATGATTCACTGCTATAAACCAGAATCGGGTCTATTTAAGATTATCTTAACTTTGCAGAAGTATAGATCAGCAGGATCCATTGTAACAATCATCATCTGTTCAACACTAAATGCACTAGCTCATTTTATCTAATATCACAACATTCACCTGTCATCTTCATTTTGTCATTACAAGTCAGCTGACATGAAGCATTTACCATCATTTCTTCCAGTTAAGTTTTATTTGTTTGTTTGTTTGGACATAGGTGAAAATATATGTGTCATTGACGCCTTCTGCCACCTAATTGGTTACTGGTTAAGTATGGTTGCATGAACATTGTATATTAAATATTACTCAAGAGTATTAATAAAATGGAGGCTTGGTTTTGTCAGATCTGCATGGGGAGTAATCTTTGTATTGGATGGGATTGCAGGGGAGTCTGTGTGTGCTTTTTTGATTGCTCGTTTATGAATTTTGTTGTTTAAGAAGAGGATATTGCCTTGATATTGCTTTTTCCTGCCACACTATACTGGCATATGCCACACTAATCTGATATATGTCACACTTGCCTGTCAGTGCCACACTTATCTATCATACACCACACTTGCCTGGCATATACCACTTGACTGGCATACACGTCACTTAATTGGCACATGCCACACTTGCCACATTTACTTGACATATCTCACAC
The DNA here is from genome assembly GCA_963921405.1 of Cepaea hortensis. NCBI lineage: Eukaryota > Metazoa > Mollusca > Gastropoda > Stylommatophora > Helicidae > Cepaea > Cepaea hortensis. The sequence continues at coordinate 37,677,572 of OY992897.1, read as the reverse complement.
TTACCTGACATGTCACACTTACCTGACATGTCACACTTACCTAACACATCACACTTACCTGACACGTCACACTTACCTAACACATCACACTTACCTGACACATCACACTTACCTGACATATACCACACTTACCTGACACATCACACTTACCTGACACATCACACTTACCTGACACAGCACACTTACCTGACACATCACACTTACCTGACACATCACACTTACCTGACACATCACACTTACCTGACACAGCACACTTACCTGACACATCACACTTACCTGACACACCACACTTACCTGACACAGCACACTTACCTGACATATACCACACTTACCTGACACACCACACTTACCTGACATATACCACACTTACCTGACACACCACACTTACCTGACATATACCACACTTACCTGACACATACCACACTTACCTGACACATACCACACTTACCTGACACATCACACTTACCTGACACAGCACACTTACCTGACACAGCACACTTACCTGACACAGCACACTTACCTGACACATCACACTTACCTGACACATCACACTTACCTGACACATCACACTTACCTGACATATACAACACTTACCTGACACAGCACACTTACCTGACATATACCACACTTACCTGACATATACCACACTTACCTGACACACCACACTTACCTGACATATACCACACTTACCTGACACACCACACTTACCTGACATATACCACACTTACCTGACACACCACACTTACCTGACATATACCACACTTACCTGACATATACCACACTTACCTGACACACCACACTTACCTGACACACCACACTTACCTGACATATACCACACTTACCTGACACATACCACACTTACCTGACACATACCACACTTACCTGACACATCACACTTACCTGACACAGCACACTTACCTGACACATCACACTTACCTGACACAGCACACTTACCTGACACATCACACTTACCTGACACATCACACTTACCTGACACATCACACTTACCTGACACATCACACTTACCTGACACATCACACTTACCTGACATATACAACACTTACCTGACACAGCACACTTACCTGACATATACCACACTTACCTGACATATACCACACTTACCTGACACACCACACTTACCTGACATATACCACACTTACCTGACACACCACACTTACCTGACATATACCACACTTACCTGACACACCACACTTACCTGACATATACCACACTTACCTGACATACCACACTTACCTGACACACCACACTTACCTGACACACCACACTTACCTGACATATACCACACTTACCTGACACATACCACACTTACCTGACACATACCACACTTACCTGACACATCACACTTACCTGACACAGCACACTTACCTGACACATCACACTTACCTGACACAGCACACTTACCTGACACATCACACTTACCTGACACATCACACTTACCTGACATATACAACACTTACCTGACACATCACACTTACCTGACATGTCACACTTACCTGACATATACCACACTTACCTGACATATACCACACTTACCTGACATGTCACACTTATCTGACATATACCACACTTACCTGACATATACCACACTTACCTGACATATACCACACTTACCTGACATATACCACACCTTCCTGACATAAGACCAAGACCATCTGGTGTACATGCAGTGCTGCTTCAGTGGGAAAACTAACAATCTTGTTAGCTTGACAGAATTGCCTTGTATATATTGTGCATTTACTTTTCTTGTTTGAAGAATTAATTTAATGATGGTCTTCTGTCATTTGGTGATTTGGTGTCCCTAGTACATATTTCCCCACTGTGTCTTCATCAACGCCCTCTCTTACTGCTGAATTCAGAATTCTATTACAATAACCCTTTCCGTTAATTTAGCTGTCCTTAGGTTTTAAATGAATCCTCATATCTTGAGATGTGATGTTGCTTAAGCAGCAAAGAGTGGGGCAGGCAGAAATGGGATAAAATGAACATGTTTTTGGTCAGTTAAGTGTCATCTAGACCCTCTACTCACCCTCATGCGAACCAGTTTCTCCAGATATGAATCCTCACATCTTCACTCTCTACCTGGTCCCAAACGGCCATCACCTCTTCACCTTTATCATAATGTACCTCTGCCCAGAGTTGCAGCAGCTGCCATTGCATCTGACCATTCATTCCCTACACACCTGCATGTTCTAAGTCTGACTGAGCAATGTGAGCCATTCCACTTAGAACACATTATTATAGATACATGTAAAATTATACGTGTATTGAAAAGTATAGAAGAATTTGGTAGTTTTGGCTTGGTTCACAATATGAGACATGGAGGTCTGCTGTTGGAAATACTGGAGGGAAAAATCCAGGGTTAAAGTAAAACAGATACCCAAGAAATAGCTACAGACAGGATTGCAAGGGCAGTGGGACACAGACTTAATGCTGAGCTGAAGAGAACTGCTGACAGCTGGAGACTGAAGTGCCATGATCAGATTATTTCAACACCAGTGTTTGGATTGATTATTGTGAAATCTCACGTATAATACATACATTTGAAAACTCATGTTTGCCCACTGAAACTTGGCTGCATCTGTTGCATGGTTGTAAAGGGATGTGGAAAGGAAAATGACAACTACATACAGATGAAACAGAGTTGATAATAATTCATTCAGTAGCATGCTTCCTCTCCCTCTCTTCCCAGGCATATACCCCTCCATGATTGTTCTCTCCAAACTTTCTTGACGTTTCAAGTCACCAAAATATTTCAATTTTCTTTGTTTTATCGTCTTTAGTAGCCAACCTTCTTCAGTATCCAGATCTTGTCGTATGGATGCATTTGTTCTTTTCTGTATCCAAGATATTCTTAGAACCTGTATATAACAGTTATATTAAAATGCATTTGTGCGCTGTTCAGCTTTTTCGGTAAGTGTCCAGGTCTCACAGGCGTATGTTACAATGGGAAAGATACATGCTCTTAAAAATCTAATGTTTGTAAGTCTATCTGTCCTGTGCCACAATTTATTCAGTTGTTTTAGGTTTTGAAGAGCAATAGATATTCGTCTATAACATTTATATTCAAAGACATAGGGTGATTCAGTCTGAAGTCTTTATGAATAATTTGTCTTCTTCTTATAGTTCTTGCTGTGAGGTGTTGGTAATCATGTGTGTCCACAGCCTTCTGTCTCGTATGCTGCCAATCATGTTATAATAATTACAGGTCACAAATACTGTTTTCCAATCACAAACATTTGGAAAACTGACCTACCATTCCTTAAGAGTTAATTTAACAGCTGGGTGAAACAAAAGGAGTAAACATGAATATGCAGAGACCATTTTATAGCAACATTTGGAAATTTTAATGTGCATGTTTGTCTGTGGTTTTGTTTACACACACATGATCTTTGGGAGAAAACGTTTAAATAAAGGCAGATGGATTATATTGTATTTTACATGGACTGTTTTGTTGGAAGCAGATTGTAGAAACAATGCCACAAACTGATGCAGTGACCGAGTTCCTTCAGAAACTGGACAGTTTTTATGAAATGGTTGAAGACAGTGAGAACCACAACACACTGAAGATGGTGGATAAACCAAGGGTCAATGGATCCATTGGCTCCAATCTTGGTTCTGAAAATGGTAAGAAGGTGCGGTCATGTTTGGATGTTGTTGAATGTTTTATGTCATCTAGGGTGATTCAGTCTGAAGACTTTATGAAAAAGTTGTTCTTCTTTTTATAGTCCTTGTTGTTAGGCGTTGGTGATAATGTCTGTCCACAGCTTTCTGTCTCATGTGCTGCCAGTCATGTCTAATACTGAATGGGGCTGCATGGTCTCGAGGTTTGGTGTCCACCTCGAGTGCTGGAGGTCCCTGGTTCAAACCCCGGTGATGACCGGGATTTTTTCTTGTGGACTTCTAGTAATAAAATTTCCCCTGGTCTCTGGGTAGTGAGATCGGACACCCGTGTGTATTGTTGCGCACATAAAAAATCCCTTGGCAGTTGGAAATCAAAAAAGAGTAGCCCAACGGCGCTGCCCAGGCAAAATTTCAAGTTAAAAATCTACCCAAAGTATTTCAGGATCCTCGCCGGTGCTACGGAGTTCGTGCACTGAGCTGAGTTTCTCTGGACTCAGGTTTGAGTTAGGGGGAGAATGGAGCACGTATGGGTTGCACTCGTGTGCCGTGATGTTGATCCATCGACTAAACTAAACTAAACTAAACTAAAGTATGTCTAATACTGATGTTCCTCCACGCCATGGTGTCAAACTGTCCAGCCAGATTTGCCTTTCTCATGACATGCTCAGAGAATCTGGTCTATCTTCTTCTGATGAGGGTAACCAGTTTCTTTGTGATCTTCTTCTGATGAGGGTAACTGGTTTTCTTTGTGATCTTCTTCTGATGAGGGTAACCGGTTTTCTTTGTGATCTTCTTCTGATGAGGGTAACCGGTTTTCTTTGTGATCTTCTTCTGATGAGGGTAACCGGTTTTCTTTGTGATCTTCTTCTGATGAGGGTAACCGGTTTTCTTTGTGATTTTCTTCTGATGAGGGTAACCAGTTTTCTTTGTGATCTTCTTCTGATGAGGGTAACCGGTTTTCTTTGTGATCTTCTTCTGATGAGGGTAACCGGTTTTCTTTGTGATCTTCTGATGAGGGTAACCGGTTTTCTTTGTGATCTTCTTCTGATGAGGGTAACCGGTTTTCTTTGTGATCTTCTTCATTGCTATTTCTATCCATCTATGGTGTTCTCTTCATTCTTCTATAAAACCATACCTCTAGATTCCACATAATTCTTTATTTATCTGCTAATTGCCAATGATTCACTTCCATATATCAGACTTATCTTAATATAATTTGTAATAACTCTTCCTCACCTCAGTTGACAAAGATAAATTTTAGAGAATATTCTTCATCTTCTAAAATGCATGAACATGTCACTCCAACACAAATCTAACTTTGTGACTGGCCTATATACATGTTCTTGGGAAATAAATGTGGTCATTTCACCTTGTATTTCTCATTCACTTATTTCATCGTCGTCGTCGTCATCGTCGTCATCATCATCATCATCATCATCATCATCATCATCATCATCATCATCATCATCATCATCATCATCATCATCATCATCATCATCATCATCATCATCATCATCATCATCATCATCATCATCATCATCATCATCATCATCATGTGTCTTACAGATAAGCATGGAAGGTCAAGGCCTGCCATTTCACACCATCACTGGTCATGGGTCAGGTCTGTGATCTTGTCCAGACTATGTCATATGGCCAAGCCACCCAGATATTTTATCTCTTTGTCTCCCCCTGCCCTTTTCCCATCAAGTTTGGCAGTGGTCACTAACTTTGTCAACTTTATTTCACCTTATAATGCATTGTGTGAGTTGTCAAATCATAATATGCTAGTCATCTATAAAGTAGTCTGCCATTGCTTTCCTTTTTGGCAATGACCTAATGGTCAGTGACCATACTGTTGTCTCTATATAGAGATCTTCTTTCTACCGTCACAAACTTGAGACCATAGCCACAAATGATCTGTTGGCTGCTTTCAGGCTCAATCTATCACCTATTCACATGGTACCACTTACTGTGTTTGGTGGACTGAATGGGTATTCCACCTTGCCCTAGGGTGTCCCATAGGCTTGCAGAGGGATGGAATTGAATTAATCCTTCTTTGATACGGGGATACCCCTATCCTGCCACCCACTCAGAAACCCTTGACCACGAGGTCGGCAATCAAGCAGGCAAGCCATTGTGCTTCCATGTCCTCTAGACTGGTTACATGCTGGTTAATATCATATTTAGAAAGACAATGTTAAGTGTTATCTCATGTGGACAAATAACAGTAAGAGAAAAGACAGAGGTTAAGAAGATTAGATTTAACAAAGACATTCTAAGATCAGAGAAGTGATACAGTGTTTGTGAGAAACAGATGCAGTGCAGTACCTAAAATACAAATAATTAATGAACAATAGAAAATGCTGACAAACTTCATATATCAAAGAAGCAAAGAAATATTACTGGTAAGTAGACAAACAAACTAGGAATGTATATCTGAAGAAATATTAAATTGATGGAATTGATTCAGTACACCAAGGCTTGTGATCAGTGGAGAGAAATGAATACCTATATTGTTTAGCAAAGCACACGATGATGATGGAGATTTAGTATACTGAGAAGAAGAAACTAACAGCTGGAGTCCATTTCAAATCAAGGACACCCGGCATCAGTGAAAGATAATACCGACTGGCATATTAGAGTTAGATGCATTATTTATTATTAAGATGTTTGAATAAATAATTACTCAGCTAGAGCCAATTCAGATATAGCTTATTAGAAGAATGTTGAGAATATCATGAATTCTACAGCATATGCTGATGTATTGACAGCTGCAGGTGTTACAAGATCACTTATTAAAACCAAAAAGGAAAATAAAATATGAAGGGCATATCAATAGAAGAGGTTAACGTTAGTTGCAGATCCTTTACAGGACATCACAATTAATTCTAGCATGTTTGGCTGTCATTAATATTTTAGGCAAGTGCATATTCAGTAGTTTACTTTATGAATGACTGATGTTCATATCATTGTTAAAAATCAACACAAGCTTCCAAAATCACTTGCAGCTGATTTTAGACGTAGTATGTGGGATTGTAAATCGCATTAGCCTTTTGCCGCAGACGCCAGCAGAAGAGGTGGATTAGAGAAATGAGCGTAGATAGGAGAGGCAGAGGAAGAAAAAGGAAAGATGTATATGGAAAGTTAAAACCCCAGGGCAAGAAATAATAATAAATACAACACCAACTTCATCAAAATGTCAGAAGACAGTGAGGACTGGAGAGTCCTGAGCAATGATGAACGAACGAACAGACTTTATTTTTAACAGATCACAAATTCAGTATGAGGCCCGTCTTACATTCTGCCCTTCCAGTCACTCATCTTTCATACATCCATTAACTATTTTGCATGTTACATTCACATAGGGAAAAAACATTGTCAAATGAACGTTGTGAACATAAACAATGCATATTATCATGTTATGAGACAGTCACCCAGCTAAACACACATACACAGCATGTGTATAAACACATACCTGCATACATATTTACATCGATGTTGCAAATTCTCAGTTATGCATCCAGTCAATAGCACACAAATACATACTACCTCACATACACATGTACTCACTCACAATCACAAACTCACTCACAAAAGTTTACTGATACATACATGCAGTGATGTCTGATGAGGCACTTGAGGGAGATATAATCCGTACCCAAACTTCAATGTCGTGAGCTTGATGATTGTGATTGTATTGCTTGTTACAGGCGATGAAGGTGACCTGCCTGCCTCCTACAGAGTCACGCAGCTTCTCAAGCACGATGTCAAATGCTGGAAGGACAACTCTGGTTTTCTTTCTGCAGGCAGCAATGTTACAAATGGTAGTCATTGTTTTAGTTTCTACCGAAAACTTTAGGGTGCTGCAGTAGTTTAGCATCTAGCATATTCACTGAGATTTAGGATGGGCAAGAGGGGTCCTGGATTAAAATCTTCCTCGAGGCAGGGTGTTTTTGTGACCATATGGCGCCAGGCAGGGTCAACCCAGCCTGATGTAAAAAACAAAGTCAAGGACAGATCTTCTGCAAGGTGTGGCGGTCAGAGTGAGACGGACTGTATCATTCATTTACTACTATTGGTCAAGGTCATATGGTCACCAATACCAACTGTTCTTCTTCTTCTTCTGTTCTTCTTTTTCTTCAGCGTTCCGAGCCATTGAGGTTCTTTGCTGCAGATACAATCTGTCTCCATTCGTCTCTCTGGTTGACCTTCTCTTGCCAGTCGTTGATTCCAAGTGCTTGTAGGTCTGTATATATATATTATCTCTCCACCATCTTCTTAGTCTACCTCGGGGTCTACGGTCATTTATTTCCTGAGTGTAAGCGAGTTTTGTTTCCCTATTATCTTCCATTCTTTCTATATGCCCCAGCCGGGAATACCAACTGTATGTGGGAAAATTCTTAGCAAGAGAAGGTTGAACCCCATACCCTGCCATCACCTTCCTGAAAGTGTAAACCAAAGCACATTAACAGATTCAGTGCCAAATAAAATTTAGGTTTGGACCAAACTAAACTGGATGGCGGGAAAGAGGAGGTTCGGGTGTGTCAAAGTTGTAACTTAAAGGTTGTTAGTATGATAGCAGACATGTTGTATTATATATCACATTAAAGGTTATTGCATAGAGAAAACTGCTGTATTGATATTTTAACTACAGTTTGATTTATAAGTCCATGGCAGTTACGGGAAGTTCAAATAGGATGATTTATCATCCTGTGGCACTTAATTAGTTAAGTCTCATGGCCAACAGATGGCATTTGCTATCATTTACATGTTTTAGTTGAAATTGATTGAAATTGAAATTGATACAAACAGAAAGACATGATAGTCAGTTTAAAATTACCTTGGTAGACAATTGAAATTATTGTGTGAATATGTGTGCTGTATATTTCAGCTTGTAGGATTAGTCTAATTACTTTTTTTTTTAAATGTTGCATATTCTTTACAGGTCGTAGCAGTCAACACCAGCATTTTTCAGCTGCTGTTGATGTACTAGGCAAGTTTTTATGCTCAGTAGTTTGCCATTGCTTTCTGAACGACCGGCTCCCATACCAACACGTTATAACACAACGCGACACGGTCTGCTGCACAAATCGGTCACTGCTGCATTTCTAACGCCTGGTACCTGGCTCACGAACCGCGCTCGCAAGCCTTTGACCACGGAGACCGATGATTACTTTATGTTGTGTGATTTCTACAGTATGTACTGCATGAGATGTAGTAAACTATGCCAGGCTATCTATTGTTTGTGTCTTCGTTACTGAAATTTATTTGTTTGGTTGGCAGCATAATCTTGTTATTCAGAATATGACTTTGAAAATAACAAATTCTTTTCTTCTGAAGGTCACGGCCTAAGATTTGAGCATAATGGAAACGGCAGTTCATTTGAGCACATTGGGTCTGATGATGATGATGATGGTGATGAGGATGATGATGATGAGGATAATGATGATGATGGTAGAGACGAATATGACAGACAGAAAAATGAGTCGCCGGAAGAAAAACTTACTCCTGGCAGCGGTAGTTGTGAAGGGTGGGAGCAGGTGGATGAATCCAGGCTGTCTGTCAGTCATTCAGAGTCAACTGGTGAAAGCGAGTCAGAGAGTGAAGAATTTTGTGACACATCTGACGATCCTGTAGAGGTAAGCTGTAATGTTTGTGGAATGATTCAAGTCTAACACAGATTCACAATATAATCTTGTCCCTTGTAGTTAGGTCGCATATTATTTTGTTCAAGCTGGGTTTGTATGGAGCAGCTTTCTTTGCATATGGATACCTATGTTTTCGCTCAATCTCTGTGTATATTTCACACAAGGAGAACATCAGCACGGTGCACAAACTGTGTGCTGTCAGCCAGGATCCAGATGTGTGCATACCAGAATCACACATGCTTTAAATAATTTTTGTTGGTTAAGTTAGTTGCATATCCTTTACAGTCAACCCCAGAATATTTTGGCTTTTTGTGATCTCCTGGCAAGTTTACGTTCAGCAGTTTGCGATTGTTTTCTGAATCACCGGCACTCATACTATTTTATATCCTTTACAGGACATCCAAGTCAACCCTAGCATATTTTGGCCGTTTGTGATCTCTTGGGAAGTTTACGTTCAGTAATTTGCCATTGCTTTACCGTCACCCATACCATTTCATAAAAAAGCAGTGCAAGACAGCCTGCTGCCAAATTGCCTGCAGCTGTGTTTCGAACACAGTGTGCGAGATTATAAACTGCGTCAACAACCCCTTTGCCACAGAGCCTGCCTATTTGTGGGTAGGTTGTCTGATTTCAAATGTAGCCAGGGGGGCAGCCTGTTCAGCTGCTGTTTTAGTTCAACAGTGAGTGCAGTTTTAATGTGCATGGCTTGTACCTGGCTCTTGCAAGTTGTTTTTGCCCTTATCCAAGAAGGCCAGAGCATTATACTCTGTTATCTATAACTTGGTAGTTAGAGGTTTGGTGGAAAAAAGGAGGTGGGAGAGAGGGGATATTTTACTCTGTTATCTATAACTTGGTAGTTAGAAGTTTGGTGGAAGAAAGGGGGAGGGAATGAGGGAGAGAGCATTGTACTCTGTTATCTATAACTTGTTAGTTAAAAGTTTGGTGGAAGAAAGGGGGAGGGAATGAGGGAGAGAGCATTGTACTCTGTTATCTATAACTTGGTAGTTAGAGGTTTGGTGGAAGAAAGGGGGAGGGAGTGAGGGAGGGAGAGCATTGTACTCTGTTATCTATAACTTGGTAGTTAGAGGTTTGGTGGAAGAAAGGGGGAGGGAGTGAGAGAGAGAGAGCATTGTACTCTGTTATCTACAACTTGGTAGTTAGAGGTTTGGTGGAAGAAAAAAAAAGGGGAAGGGGGAGAGTATTTTACTCTGTTATCTATATCTTGGTAGCTGGAGGTTTGGTGAGAGAGAGAGAGAGAGAGCATTTTACTCTATCTATAACTTGGTAGTTAGAGGTTTGATGGAAGAAAGGGGGAGGGAGTGAGGGAGAGAGAGCATTGTACTCTGTTATCTATAACTTGATAGCTGGGGATTTGATGGAAGAGAGAGAGTAGAGAGAAAGAGGGAGAGAGAGACAGGGTGAGCGAGAGTGAGTGTGGGAGAGAAAGTGAGAAAGAGAGAGGGAAAGAGAGCACTTTACTCTGTTATCTATAAATTGTTGGCTGGAGGTTTGGTGGTGGAGAGAAAGAAAGAGAGAGAGAGAGGGAGAGAGAGATTTACTGTAATTACTTTATGCACATTCTTTCCCCAGCTGGCCATCCCTGCTTCTCCTCAATCGTTTGTCAGTTGCCTTCCACCTCTGGCAGAACAGTTGACAGAAAAGTCCTCAACTCCAGCTCCTTCTAACGGAGGCAAGTCTGTCCACTTCAGCCCACGAACTAGCATCATTGAGCTTGACGCATCAGATAACCTTGTTGTCAATACTCCTCAAAGAGATTCAGAAGCAGGTGATCTGCCAGATAATGTCCAGTTGGCAGACACTCTGCCCACCGAGGCCTTATCTGACCCAGACCATACTGATGATATGGACATTTTGATATGTAGGGGTGGAGATGAGCAGGGCAGGGACAGGAGGAGGACAGTGGGAGGGCAGGGGGCAAGAGATGGAGCCGGTTCAGCAAACAGGGACTCTCGGGGGAGTAGTGGTGAGTTTGAAACTTATTTTGTGTAATAATGGTGTGTCTCAGAGTAGTTGTGATGAGCATGAAACTTATTGTATGTGCACAACTGTGTATTTTCTTGGTGAATTTAAGCACAAAAGCCACAAACAAAAGGGTGCAAGATTTATTGCCTGGCATATTTGCTGCATCTCATCAGGTTGTACACACCACGACAACTTTAAGATGACTAATTACGACACAACTTATTCATCATTGTCCGATTATTCACATTCACTAGCGCCATGAGTTGTAGTTATTAAGCCTATTTGAAGCACAATGTAACAAACTATCGTCTGCCAGGAAGGCCAGGTGCCAATGTAGTATGTAGTATAGTGTGTGTATTCATCATTGCACCAGGTTTTAACCCATCTTGATTGGCCATTACTACAAAGAATAAATGTAATAGAATATTAATGGTAGTATCACAGTAGTAGTGATGAATCGGAATCCTATCTGTATAGTAATGGCAATCTTAGGTTGATAGTGGTGTGTGTGAAACTTATTCTGTTTAGTAATGCAATCTCATTGTAGTAGTGGTGAGTGTGAAACTTATTCTGTTTAGTAATGCAATCTCATAGTAGTAGTGGTGAGTGTGAAATCTATTTTGTCTAGTGGTAGTAATTTTAGAGCGATAGTGATGAGTGTAGAACTTATTCTGTGTACATTGAGTGATAATGGTGAATGTGAAACTTATTCTGTGTAATAATGGTAATCTTAGAGTGATAGTGGTGTGTGGGAAACTTATTTTGTGTAGTAATGATAATCTTAGTTAGAGTGATAGTGGTGAGTGTGAAACTTATTCTGTGTAGTAATGATAATCCCGCCGGTCTCTCTGGCCAAAGGGGTACAACACTTTCTCCGTAATCCCGTTTATCATGCAGAGTCTTGTAGCAGGGCGAGAGCTGGGAGCGGTTCGACCCCCGCTGGTGACTTGCGGGATAACTGAGCCGGCCGCTCAGAAAGCAATGGCAAACTACTGAGCGTAATCTTGCCAAGAAATCAACAGTGCTGCTGTTGACAGCGATGTCCTGTAAAGGATATGCGAATAAAAAAAAAAATGATAATCCCGGATTAGTATGTGTGAGTGTGAAAGCTATTATGTGTAGTAATGGTAATCTTAGAGTTAGTTAGTTAGTTAGTTAGTCACGGTTCCAACTTCACAGCAACGGTTCATCCCCATTATGCTCCGTTCCTGTGCCATTTAGAGTGATAGTGGTGAGTGTGAAACTAATTCTATGTAGTAATGGTCACTCCCTGTAACACCATTCTCTCCAGGCTGAGATGATCCATCTGTTCGTCTGCGTTATACACACAATCCAAAATAGCGCCGAGGACATCTGCCTTATGCTCCAGTACTCCACCAAAGGGTGCAGACCCAGCCAGTCTGTCCGCCTGCTCATTTCCCACACCAGCGTGTCCTGGGGAAAAGATCTAACAGATGCTCTCTACGTTTTATTGTTAATCTGTCAGAAAGACTCTTGATTCTTTGCCAGCTTCCCTGCCTCATGCCCAGGACATATTTGATTCCCTCTTGTCTTATTGTAGGGTTGAATGGTCCCTGCCTCATCTTGCAGGAGTCTTACCTTCCATTACTGTTCTTCCTAGAGCACTGTGACATATGATGTGTCCAAACTATTTCAGTTTCTGTAGAATGAATATGTTTATGAGCTAGCTTTCTTTGATCTTCATCACAGCCTGTCAGAAAGACTGTCAATCCTTCACCATTTTCTCTGCCTCTTGCCCAAAGCATTTTTAGTATCTTGTGTCCATAAGCCAGATTTCTTTGATTTTCAGATCTTGTAGAACGTCGGTATTTTCTTCTTCTTCATCCAAGTATTCTAAAAACTTTTCTGCAACACTTCAGTTCAACAGTCTGGATTTTCTTCTGTAATGTTTGTGAAATTGTCCATGATTCACATTCATATATTGCCATAGGAAAGATGCATGGTCTCAGAATGTTTACTTTTGTTTGTTTGCTGGTATTATTTGATTTTTAATTCTGTTTAACCCCTGCATTGCTACGGCCTGTCTTCCTCTGAAGTCTTTTTAACAGTCCAGACTGTTGTTAGTGCATGGCGTTCACATTTTAAATTTCATTATGTGATTAAAATATTTTATTTGTCAAACTTTGATTTTAGTAATTTTCTTCATTCTTAATTTGTTATGGCTTTCTTTATTTGTCATTTTATCTGTTAGTGATTTTCACCCAGTTTTTCTATATAATCACATTTCAGTGTCATTAACTCTTGTCAGTTTGTCTGTTAGTGATATTCACCCCTGTCAGTGATATTCACCCAGTTTTTCCTATATAATCACATTTCAGTGTCATTAACTCTTGTCAGTTTGTCTGTCAGTGATATTCACCCCTGTCACTGATATTCACCCAGTTTTTCCTATATAATCACATTTCAGTGTCATTGCTTCTTGTCATTTTATCTGTCAATGATATTCACCCAAATTTTCTATATATTCACATTTCAGTGACATTAGTTCTTGTCATTTTGTCTTTCAGTGATATTCACTCAGTTTTTCTATATATTCACACATCAGTGACATTAATTCTTTTATCTTATATGCATATTTGTAGTCTACATCTCTGCATCATGAAATAATGTTGAGTGTATGTAACATTTGGGCACCTGTAGTGCTGTGACTAGGATGCCTGCCTGCTGGTCCTGATGGTCTTATGTACAACCATACACCAATAAGCCTCAAGGCATGTAATAAGGGTACTTTACTTTTTACCATAAACCTAACTCGTCTCAAGGCATGTCAGAGGTTTCTTTAATTGTACTTTTATATATGCCATTTTGATAACACTCATTTTTAAATGTGATAGGTGTTTGTTAGAATATTTCTTATGTTGTGGGTGGAATACAGAATTAACCATTGTGATTCTCTTCTTGATGTGAATAAAGATGTTTTGGTTAGAATAGTGTTTATATGTGCTTCTCTTTTGTCATTGTTAGGAAAAGTAAGTATAAGTTGAATTAATTGCTTTGTCTTGTTTTATTCTGTCTATCTTATGCTGTGCAATTGTACTCATATTGTTAATTATGTATTGATTATGGACTGCACATAGTCACACATATATTAGTTATGTGTCGATTGTAGATTGTACATTACTGACATAATGTTAGTTACGTATTGATCATAGACTATACATTTACATATATAATGTTAGTTACGTATTGATCATAGACTATACATTTACACATATAATGTTAGTTACGTATTGATCATAGACTATACATTTACATATATAATGTTAGTTACGTATTGATCATAGACTATACATTTACATATATAATGTTAGTTATGTATTGATCATAGACTATACATTTACACATATAATGTTAGTTATGTATTGATCATAGACTATACATTTACATATATAATGTTAGTTACGTATTGATCATAGACTATACATTTACACATATAATGTTAGTTACGTATTGATCATAGACTATACATTTACATATATAATGTTAGTTACGTATTGATCATAGACTATACATTTACATATATAATGTTAGTTACGTATTGATCATAGACTATACATTTACATATATAATGTTAGTTATGTATTGATCATAGACTATACATTTACACATATAATGTTAGTTATGTATTGATCATAGACTATACATTTACATATATAATGTTAGTTACGTATTGATCATAGACTATACATTTACATATATAATGTTAGTTATGTATTGATCATAGACTATACATTTACACATATAATGTTAGTTATGTATTGATCATAGACTATACATTTACACATATAATGTTAGTTATGTATTGATCATAGACTATACATTTACACATATAATGTTAGTTATGTATTGATCATAGACTATACATTTACGCATATAATGTTAGTTATGTATTGATCATAGACTATACATTTACGCATATAATGTTAGTTATGTATTGATCATAGACTATACATTTACGCATATAATGTTAGTTATGTATTGATCATAGACTATACATTTACACATATAATGTTAGTTATGTATTGATCATAGACTATACATTTACACATATAATGTTAGTTATGTATTGATCATAGACTATACATTTACACATATAATGTTAGTTATGTATTGATCATAGACTATACATTTACGCATATAATGTTAGTTATGTATTGATCATAGACTATACATTTACGCATATAATGTTAGTTATGTATTGATCATAGACTATACATTTACACATATAATGTTAGTTATGTATTGATCATAGACTATACATTTACACACATAATGTTAGTTATGTATTGATCATAGACTATACATTTACACACATAATGTTAGTTATGTATTGATCATAGACTATACATTTACACATATAATGTTAGTTATGTATTGATCATAGACTATACATTTACGCATATAATGTTAGTTATGTATTGATCATAGACTATACATTTACGCATATAATGTTAGTTATGTATTGATCATAGACTATACATTTACACATATAATGTTAGTTATGTATTGATCATAGACTATACATTTACACATATAATGTTAGTTATGTATTGATCGTAGACTATACATTTACGCATATAATGTTAGTTATGTATTGATCATAGACTATACATTTACACATATAATGTTAGTTATGTATTGATCATAGACTATACATTTACACACATAATGTTAGTTATGTATTGATCATAGACTATACATTTACGCATATAATGTTAGTTGTGTATTGATCATAGACTATACATTTACACATATAACGCTAGTTATGCATTGATCATAGAATATACATTTACGCATATAATGTTAGTTATGTATTGATCATAGACTATACATTTACACATATAATGTTAGTTATGTATTGATCATAGACTATACATTTACACATATAATGTTAGTTATGTATTGATCATAGACTATACATTTACGCATATAATGTTAGTTATGTATTGATCATAGACTATACATTTACACACATAATGTTAGTTATGTATTAATCTTAGACTATACATTTACACATATAATGCTAGTTATGTATTAATCTTAGACTATGCATTTACACATAAAATGTTAGTTATGTATTGATCATAGACTATACATTTACATATATAATGTTAGTTATGTATTGATCATAGACTATACATTTACACATATAATGTTAGTTATGTATTGATCATAGACTATACATTTACACATATAATGCTAGTTATGTATTAATCTTAGACTATGCATTTACACATAAAATGTTAGTTATGTATTGATCATAGACTATACATTTACTCACATAATGTTAGTTATGTATTGATCATAGACTATACATTTACACATATAATGTTAGTTATGTATTGATCATAGACTATACATTTACACACATAATGATAGTTATGTATTGATCATAGACTATACATTTACACACATAATGCTAGTTATGTATTGATCATAGACTATACATTTACACACATACTGTTAGTTATGTATTGATCATAGACTATACATTTACACACATAATGCTAGTTATGTATTAATCTTAGACTATGCATTTACACACATAATGCTAGTTATGTATTGATCATAGACTATACATTTACACACATAATGTTAGTTATGTATTGATCATAGACTATACATTTACACACATAATGCTAGTTATGTATTGATCATAGACTATACATTTACACACATAATGTTAGTTATGTATTGATCATAGACTATACATTTACACATATAATGCTAGTTATGGATTGATCATAGACTATACATTTACACACATAATGTTAGTTATGTATTGATCATAGACTATACATTTACTCACATAATGTTAGTTTTGTATTAATCTTAGACTATGCATTTACACACATAATGTTAGTTATGGATTGATCATAGACTATACATTTACACACATAATGTTAGTTATGTATTGATCATAGACTATACATTTACTCACATAATGTTAGTTTTGTATTAATCTTAGACTATGCATTTACACATATAATGTTAGTTATGTATTGATCTTAGACTAAGGGGGGCTGAGTGGTCTTGAGGTATGATGCCCACCTCGAGTGCTGGAGGTCCCATACCGGGAATTTTTTTTCACGTGGATTTCTAGTAAAAAAAATTTCCCCTGGTATCTGGGTAGTTAAATCAAACGCCTGTGTGTATTGTTGTGCACATGAAAAATCCCTTGGCAGTTGGAAAGCGAAAGAGTAGCCTAGCAGTGTTGCCCGGGCGAAATTTTGAGTTAAAAATCTACCCAGAATATTTCAAGATCCTCGCCGGTGCTACAGAGTTCGTGCACTGAGCTGAGTTTCTCCGGTCTCATGATTAAGTTAGGAGTAGAACGGAGCACTTATGGGTTACACTCGTGTGCCATGATGTTGATCCATCGACTAAACTAAACTAAATTAAACTGATCTTAGACTATGCATTTAAACAAGTAATGTTAGTTACATATTGATTGTAAACTATACATATGCACACTTAATGTTGTATAGTAATCTTAGGCCGTACGTTTACACATATATGTTAATTTGGTATTGAGGGGAATAATTTATTAAAGAAAGTCATGTTTACCCAATCTTGTTCCATTGTCTCACTTCCACGTGTTTCATGACCTTTGACATTACACATTAGGAGGAGCTGGAGGAAGTAATTCAGGAGGCGGCGGCCAGCGTGACTTCTTCTCTGGACCAGGGGGTGGCGGTGGCTGGAGAGGGGCTGGGAGTGGTGGCAACATGAGCCCCATGGACCTGAACGAGCAGATTGTGGTGACCCTGCTGCGGCTACAGCACGACATGAGTGGCGTGCTGAACCGACTGAACAGCCTTGAGGCTCTGGTCAAAGAAGGAAAGAAGGTGAGTTTG
Source organism: Cepaea hortensis (assembly GCA_963921405.1). NCBI lineage: Eukaryota > Metazoa > Mollusca > Gastropoda > Stylommatophora > Helicidae > Cepaea > Cepaea hortensis. The sequence goes on along the minus strand of OY992897.1, from coordinate 37,659,421 downwards.
TATTATCTTCATGAGTCTCAGAAGTTCATAGCAGTTGTTATTTGGTGGAAATAACAGCAATAAAATAAGTGTATTACTTTTACAAAGGACAAGTATATGCACCTTGTTAAACAAAACATTGGACTGTCAGGGTAACTGGCGTGATGATTGCCTGAAAGAGGCTAAGGAAAGTAAAACATTATATACAGTTATAAGACAATAGAACATTATATACAAATATAAGACAATAGAACATTATATACAGTTATAAGACAGTAGAACATTATATACAACTGCAAGACAGTAGAACATTATATGCAACTATAAGACAATAGAACATTAAATACAGCTATCAGACAAAGACAATCATTATTCTTTGGTCATATAATGAGAAGAGAAGCACTGGAAAACATTGTGACAGCTGGAAAGATCAGTGGAAGAAGAGACAAGAGGCAGACCAAGAGAAATGTTGCTGGATGAACAGATGGTAACAATAATAATAAATTGTCCCAAATCAGTTTCCTGCTATGGGTCTGCGATGTGGCAGTGCTGTCACAGTTTGCAGGCCTGGGAGCATGGGGGAATAGGTCGCCTATGCTTCCCTCATTTGGCTAGTAATGAGCCCAGGCGTCAAACTTGCAACCGACCATACTCATGACCTTACCAGTGCAGTTCCCTATCAAATTCGCTAGTGCACCCACGGACAGATGGTGGCTTGGAGGAATATCATCAGTGTGAATCTGTGGTGAGACATGCATGTCTATGCTAGTTGACAGGGCACATGATGATGATGATGCTGGTGTGGGAGGGGGGAACTAAATACTTTGTCAGATTTCTTTAGTACACTCTTTATATGTTTATTAACTGAAATGGTGGGATAAAGACATTAATCTTCATCGTCTTTATTTTTACGAGTGGTGTGTATTCAATGGCCTGTATCATCTTTATGCTGATCGACTGTGCCTCTTCTCCAGGAACCATGCCTTCCATCACTGATCTTTCCAAGCCTCTGTGATGTTTAATAGGTCCCAAAAATATATATAAACAATTAAAAAATATATTGAAACAGTATTTAGAGCTTACAGCACAACTCCAACAAAAGCATTTGTCCACACGTTTTAAGAGTATGCATTTTTCCTGTGGCAACATATGGATGGGAACCAAGGGCTATTTTGCAAACACTGAAGAAGTGTATCGGAGCTTTTGAACATACATGAAATTCTTAGAATACCATGGACCAAGAAGAAGACAAATATTGATATTCTATTAGGTGAAGTTTGCTTCCCTGGAAATATTGTGAGGGAACAAAATGTATTCATGAGCAGATACATCTAGTTGCCTGGTGTTGGATCTGTGTGGAGAAAATAAACCTTAAACAAATGATTGCTAAAGTCAGACACACTGACATCTGAGATTTACTTACTGGAACCTGGCCGTGTTGACAGACAATAGTTTGTTACTAGTGCTTCAAGACGGGGCATAAAAACCTCTTCATAGCACAAAGCCTGGGCTTAATTGTAGAGATCATGTGTTGTCTATGTAACACGAACTCTCTCGGTCTTCCTAGTTTAGTTTAGTTAGTTAGTTAGTTAGTTAGTTAGTTAGTTAGTTAGTTAGTTAGTTAGTTAGTTAGTTAGTTAGTTTAGTTAGTTTAGTTGGTTGGTTGGTTGGTTGGGTGGGTAGATGGTTGGTTGGTTGGTTGGTTGGTTGAGTGAGTTTAATTAGTTAGTTAGCTACTTAGTTAGTTAAGTTAGTTATTTAGTTAGTTAGTCGACAGATCATCCTCATTGCACATCGAACCATTCAGTCCATAAGTGCTCGGATCCCTTCAGTACATCCTGCAACATGTAGCAGCTAACGACACCAGTTGTGTGTTCGTTTATTAATCTTCTTTGGCTTCCTGCATAGTGTTGGCCTACCTAGTTTACTACAGAGGAAAGGTAACACCAGCGGGACAAGACAAGCTGCAGAAGCTGCCAGATCAGCAAATCAATGCTCAAACTGTCTCATGTTGGAGTTTCAATCCTAGACCAGGTGCCTTGACATTTAGTCTTTAGGTTGCATTTCCTCGTACCAGGATAAGGCTTGTTCGGCACTAACAGAAAGCAGATAGTACCATATACTGTCATACAGTAGCTTGGTCATATCTGTCTAAGACCTGACTGAGATATATGGGTGCATAACTAGATGTGATGAACTCATCTAGGAAAGGGAGCTATGAAGTTATAGAGCACAAACATGAACATTTGCACACATGAAGACACATGCAAGTTATAGATGTTTAGTGTTTAGTTTAGTTGACGGATCATCACGGCACATGGGTGTAACCCATAAGTGCTCCGTTCTAATCCTAACTCAAGCCTGAGTCTAGAGAATCTCAGCTCAGTGCATAAACTCCGTAGCACCGGTGAGGATTCTGAAATACTTTGGGTAGATTTTTAACTCCAAATTTTGCCTGTGCGGTGCTACTCTCTTTCGATTTCCAACTTCAAAGGGATTTTTTACATGCGCAATAATACAAGCAGGCGCCTGATCTCACTACCCAGAGACCAGGGGAAATTTTATTATTAGAAGTCCATGTGAAACAATCCCGGCACTCACCGGGGCTTGAACCAGGGACCCCCAGCACTCAAGCCGGACACCATACCTCGAGATCTCACAGCCCCCTGTAAGTTACAGAAACATTTCAGATGGTTTTTAAAACTGTTTCATGATATGAGAGTTTGCCTTGATTGGCTGCAGTGTTTTCTCTTTCTATGGGTTTTCATGTACCTTTACAATGTGAAGATCAGTTTTGGAGACCCTTAGAGATCATTATCAGAGCTGCGGAGTTCGTGCACTGTGCAACATTTTCCACAGCTGGTTAGCTGCTCTCTGAAGAGAGGCCGAGCTATATAGGATAAAACTCGGTGCATTGATGTTGATCCTCTTGTCCCTTGTTTTCTCCATTTTGATTAGCTATTCAGCTGTGAGTGGTTCAAAAAGGACATGTGAAAGACCCACTCACACACCCTTGAGTCATATTCGATATATGGTGCTAATCCCTATTTTTATAGACCATCAGAGCTCAGTGAGTGACATGGTCTGTGTCACACTGACCAACTTTACTTCCCAGGAAGGCCCCAGGTTCCCATGTTTAGACTTGGTTGACCTGACAAATCAGCTCAGTTAAACAGAAAAACCTAGCTCGATTGTGATTTGAACATAAAACCACCAGGCAAGCTTGCTGGCCACTGCGCTACAACAGTTCCCAGCTATGAATTTTATTTTTAAAAAAATTTAAAATATGGAAGAAAATAAAACAAAACAATCACCTTGTAATATTGGCCTAAATACTGGCCTACTGTTCCTTTATGAGATAAATTATATAATTTCACCAGGACATGAGGGGTTACAGCAGAACTTTGGTATCTTAAACAGCTTGTTCACAGATGGTCATGACACTTCTAAAAAGTTAACTCATTCTTTCCCTGCTATGTCATTAGCAACTATTTCTAGCTTATCCATGTCCTAACATGTACACACTAGACTGTTGGTCTATGTTTGGTTACGCATGTGTGTTGACACCAAGTATTTATTTCTCAGTGCCATTAATTTATTCAATAACTGTCTGCATTCACAGGAGAAAGATAAGACAGTCAAGATAAAAAAGGTAATTCTTCATCTCCTTCTTTTCTTCCTCCTCATTGCTCATCTGATATTTTTTGTGTTGACATAATTAAGTTGTGTAGTTTATAGCAGAGCTATGATATTTGTGTCTCTAGACCTATCCCTCACTTTTTTCTGTTCTTTTTTAATGAGAAAGTTGAGAATCCTGTAAGGTACATGAAGATAGTGGTGAATGCCATTAGGTTCTTTGATCTGGAATGTTGTTTTAGACGTAATTGTGTTGTGCCTGTTTACAGCAGAGTTGCGATATTTGAACCTTTCAGCTGACACATCCGACTTCTTCAGGCATTTGTTAGCCGGGTTACCTTCCCAGGTGTTTCGTAGGACATTTGACTCCCACTGTTGTGGTGTGATCCCCCATCCCAGCTGCCCATTTAGAACAGCCGAAGACATCCCTGTCAGCCGTCAAGGGAAGGCAGGGGCAGACAATGGGCATTCCCCGCCATCCAAGGAGGCTTCCATACTTGCAGAGCCGATACATAGCGTTCTGGTACTGGGCTCACCCAAGGAATCATCACATCCTGTACATGGCTGCTTCGCCTCACTTCTGTATATTGGGCCTTCCATTCACCACAGACTGTTCCTCCGGAAACCAGAAGACTGCAGTGACATCCACACAGGAGCTTTCAATAGAGAGCAAATCCATTACGTGGAAAGTCTCTATCCTGTGTGAATGTCACTGCATTCTTCTGGTTTCCGGAGGAACAGTCTGTGGTGAATGGAAGGCCCAATATACAGAAGTGAGGCGAAGCAGCCATGTACAGGACGTGACAATTCCTTGGGTGAGCCCAGTACCAGAACGCTATGTATCGGCTCTGCAAGTATGGAAGCCTCCTTGGATGGCGGGGAATGCCCATGGTCTGCCCCTGCCTTCCCTTGACGGCTGACAGGGATGTCTTCGGCTGTTCTAAATGGGCCAGCTGGGATGGGGGATCACACCACAACAGTGAGAGTCAAATGTCCTACGAAACACCTGGGAAGGTAACCCAGCTAACAAATGCCTGAAGAAGTCGGATGTGTCAGCTGAAAGGTTCAAATATCGCAGCTCTGCTGTAAACAGGCACAACACAATTACGTCTACAACAACATTATGGACGAAAGCAGAAGAAGAAGAAGAATGCCATTAGGTACATGAAAAAAGTGGAGAATGTCATAAGAAGAAGAATGCCATTAGATACATGAAAAAAGTGGAGAATGTCATAAGAAGAAGAATGCCATTAGGTACATGAAAAAAGTGGAGAATGTCATAAGATACATAAGAAAGTGAAAAATTCTATTAGATGTTCAAAGCAAGTGGAGAATACTATTAGGTACATACAGAAATTAGAGAATGTTATTACAATGTACATGAAGAAAGTGGAGAATACTATAAGGTACATGAACAAAGTTGAGAATACTATCCGTACATGAAAAATGTTGAGAATGCTGTAAGGTACATGAAGAAAGCAACAGGAAAAGAGCATATATAGAGGAAATAATTAGCAGATTATGGGATCAAAATAACAGCAATTATATCTAGTTTAGGGAATCAAGTCACTTAACATATACCATGGGGCAAGAAAGAAAGAAAACCCCTCTGCTGTGTGTCCACCGTGACGAGGTAGAGGGGCTTGAGCGTCCCAATGACCCCAAGAGCTATGCCGACGGTAGCACAGCTACTGGTAGGGCCACCCATGTTGGACAGGTCAAGGGAGAGGGACCAGACGAAGAGACACACAAACCTGCTGCCTTGTAGGTAGACTGGGGACAGTCAAAGGCTAGGGAAAACACCCCGAATAAATGCTTGTCGAAATCGGATGTACTGAGCCACAGGCTTGACAAAGCAGTGCAACGTAAAACCTGCTGCCTTGTAGGTAGACTGGGGACAGTCAAAGGCTAGGGAAAGCATCCCGAATAAATGCTTGTCGAAATCGGATGTACTGAGCCACAGGCTTGACAAAGCAGTGCAACGTAACTTAATTCATGATGTCACAAAGCCAAATTAATCGTTATGGTGCTAATCCCGCGAAGTCCCATCAGGCGGCGATAGTGCCGGGCCCCCTGCCTCGAGGGGGTCCACCCATGACTACTGGTGGTCACCTTCCCCTGTGCTGTGGAGTCAAGGCGCAGAGGAGTAGGTTAAGAGCTATTGACCAAATACCCCGGACACTCAACATACTACAGTGGAATGCCGAAGGAGTTTACAAGAAGAAAGAGTCCCTAACACAGCGTCTTCATAAAGATAAAATAGATGTGGCATGCATTCAAGAGACACACCTCAATGCCAATCGCAAATTCTCAGTCAGAGGATATCAGGCCACACGTTTCAACCGCAAAGGACACAAAGGAGGAGTTCTAATACTTACACGAAATACAATACCTTGCAGCGAAGTATCTGTGATCTCTGACAACAAAACGGAAATTATAGGTGTTGATATAATGATAAAGGACGTGAAAATAAGAATCTACAATCTGTATAGCCCAGCAGATAAGGACCTTACACTCTCAAACATGAAAATAACTGCCACAAACTGCATTATTGTCGGAGACTTTAATAGCCGTTCAGATAGATGGGGATACCCAGATACTGACAAAAGAGGAGATGAATTGGAGGACTGGGAAATAGACTCAAATCTCCATCTACTCAACAAAGCAGATGACACACCGAGCTTCTACTCCAGAAGATGGCTTACCACTTCTACTCCAGACTTAGCTTTCTGCACAGGAGACATCCTCCACAAAATCGATCGCCATGTGCTGGACCAATTAGCAGGTAGTGACCACAGACCAATCAAGCTTGTAATAAATATGGAGTATGTTCCACAGGAGCAAAAGCCCTTGTCCCGCTGGAATTACAAACAAGCAGACTGGGACAGATTTGCCATACTAACAGACAAATATTGTGAAAACATAAATACACGATATGGCAACATAAAGCAAATGGTGGAAAGTCTAAACAGCGATAATACAGGCAGCCACTGAGTCCATTCCAAGAGGAGCGAGGAAAAATTACAAACCATACTGGCTGAAGAACTACAAAGTTTGGAGGACAAAGTTGAAGATGCCAGGAAGACAGCAGAGAGAGAACAAACAATTGAAGCGAACATCTCTCTCAAAGCCATCTCAGCAAAATATAAAAGAACAGTAAATCAAACAACAAGAGATTGTTGGAGGGAAAAAACAGAAAACCGGAATTTTGACAGGGATGGAAATAAACTATGGAAACTAGTGAAAGCCATGAACAATGAAGGACCTAGAAACAAACAAATAACAATTAAACAAGGAAATGCCTTGCTTACAGGAAAAAAGGCTGCAAATGCACTAATGGAACACTATGCAAATGCAAACCACATTGATATTACAACCGAACAGAAGAAAGCAATCAAAGACAAACAGATACATCATAGAAATACAGAGACAGCAGCAGAATATATGATGGCAAATCTAACAATGGAAGAAATGGAACAGGCAATGAATACCCCAAAAAAGAAGAAATCACCAGGAAAGGATGGAATCAAAAATGAAATGCTAATAGGACTAGGCACCAAGGCAAAGAAGAAACTACTAGCAGTCCTAAATAACAGCTGGAAGAGAGGAATAGTCCCACAGGCATGGAAGGAAGCTATACTAATATCAGTCCCAAAGAAAGGAAAAGACCTGGAAGAACCAAATGGCTATCGACCTATCAGTCTACTTAGCTGTGTAGGAAAATTAATGGAACGCATTATCAATGGCAGGCTAACATGGCATCTGGAAGAAAACAAACTCTTAACACCACACCAAGCAGGATTCAGAAAGTACAGATCCACTGAAGATCAAATAACCTATATAGCTCAGGAAATAGAGGATGCCTTCCAAGAGAAAAAGCACACACTAGCAGTCTGGATAGATTTAGAAAAAGCATTTGATAAAGTATGGAAGGAAGGACTGAAAGTAAAACTGCAAAAAATGCATGTTTGTGGAAAAATGTATAAATGGATCAGCCACTACCTTGAGAACAGAACTGCCAGGACAAAAGTACAAGGACAAACAAGCAAAATGATGTTGTTGGAGCAAGGTGTCCCCCAAGGAGGAGTTCTTTCACCAACATTATTCCTAGCATATATAAATGACATCACGGAAAATTTTCCAGACAGAGTACACACATCCTCCTTTGCAGATGACCTAGCCATATGGACATCTGAAGAATAAATTAGTACAGCTAACAGCAGAATACAGCAAGCCTTATTAGCGCTAGAGGACTGGTCAAAATCATGGCTAGTGAAGATAAGTGAGGAGAAAACAACATGCACAGTGTTCTCCCTCTCAAATAAAACTCAGCAACCTAAGCTGGTATTGAATGGAAAAATATTGCGCCATGAAGAAAATCCAAACTTATCTAGGAGTCACCTTTGATCGCCGCCTGACATGGAAGACACAGGTTGAGAACAATCGAACAAGAGCAAGGCAGAGAATGGCAATCATGAAAAAGCTTGCTGGTACAACGTGGGGAGCAGATAAGAAAGTTCTCAAGAAGTTATATACTGGACGGGTAAGGCCAGTACTGGAATATGGCATTGCAGCTTGGGCAACAGCAGCTAAGTCAAACTTTAACAAAATAAGTAGAGTCCAAAACCAAGGAATGCGAATCATAACTGGAAGCCTGAAGACAACGCCTATTAATGAACTAGAAAAGATCACTTGTTTACAACCAATGCAGGATAGAAGAGATAGCAGAGCCCAGCAACAAGCAGAAAAATTTAGAAGATTGACAGACCACCCTATGTATAAAAGGTTTAGTGGTTTTGGAAAGGGAAGACTGAAGCGTAGCAACTTTGTAGAAACTGCAAAACGAAAGATTAGGGCAGATCCTATACTTAACATATCAACAGTCAAACCCATTTACAATGCACACAAGTTCCCAGCTTGGAGACAGCAGCAACTGCCTGAGATGATAGAAAACATTCCTGGTATTGAGAAAAAGAACACTCAGCATGAAACCGAAAGAAGAGAAATAACCCTAAACTACATAAAAGAACATTACCCAAGCAGCAATTGGACCCATGCATATACAGATGGATCAGCCAAAAATTCAATAGAGAATGGAGGAGGAGGAATTCTCCTAAATTTAAAAAATGGAGTGAAAAAAACACATTCAATGGCAACTGGAAAGTTTTCAAGTAACTTCAAAGTGGAGGTAGAGGCTCTGAAAACTGCAGCAGAAATGCTCTTGATGGAGGAAAATAAAGAGAAGCAAATAGCTATCTTCACAGATGCAAAGTCAGCTGTCTCAATACTGAAGAGCAATAATAGCACAGAAAAAGCTGACCTAAGAGCAGCACTCCATGGTCTATGCCAGAAATCCAAAAAAGTTGTAATACAGTGGATCCCATCACATTGCAGCATACCTGGAAATGAAGAGGCTGACAGACTGGCAAAAGAGGGCGGACGACTACCACAGCCTGACATAGACATAACCTATAACGAGGCAAAGAGGTTGATAAAAAGCACCTATAGAACCAAATGGGAATCAGAGCATCCAGGTCACCAGAAGGATGATGCATATTACAAACTCGACCGAAGAGAACAAGTAGCAATCTTCAGACTCCGCACAGGACATAACAGGCTGAAATACCACTTGTTCAATAAACTAAAGATAGGAGATACCGATGAATGCAATTGTGGAACTGGTAAAATGACAGCTAAACATTTGCTGCAGGAGTGCCCAATATATGCAGAACAGAGAAAGATATTTTGGCCCACACCTGCTTCATTTGAGGACAAGCTCTATGGAGATATCAACAAGCTCAAGTTGACTGCAGCTTACTTTAACTACATTCAGGTTGACATTTAAAGGTGCATGAAGAAGTATTTAGACTGCCGCACTTCATACCACTGGTATGTCATTTACAAAAGTGCCCCAGAGGCATGAAATGGAATATTGCTTGGATAGCAAATCCATTACGTGGAAAGTCCGAATCGAAAGCTCACTGTGTGGGCTTCATAAAAGGTGGAAAAAGTGTCCTAGTGGCACGAAATGGAATATTGCTTGGATAGCAAATCCATTATGTGGAAAGTCCGAATCGAAAGCTCGCTGTGTGGATGTCATCTGCAGACTGCATACTTCTGGTTTCCGGAAGAACAGCCTATGGTGAATGGAAGGCCCAATATACGGAAGTGAGGCTAAGCAGCCATGTGCAGGACGTGACGATTCCTTGGGTGAGCCCAGTACCAGAGCGCTGTGTGTCGGCTCTGCAAGTATGGAAGCCTCCTTGGATGGCGGGGAATGCCCATGGTCTGCCCCTGCCTTCCCTTGAGGGCTGACCAGGATGTCTTTGGCTGTTCTATATGGGCCAGCTGGGATGGGGGATAACACCACAACAGTGAGAGCCAAACGTCCTAAGAAACCCCCGGGAAGGTTAACCCGGTCAACAAATGCCCGCAGAAGTCGGATGTGTCGGCCTAACGGCGCAAGAACGCAGCTCTGCTGTAAACAGGCACAACGCAATCACGTCCGAAAAAAAACTCTGGATGAACGAAGAAGAAGAAGAAGAAAGAAAGAAAAAGAATGTTCTAGAAATATTATGCAGCTGATCAACATAAAGACCTCACCTAATCTATCATGTACCACTTGTTGAATTGAAGTCACATGTTCAATAAAGAAAATGCTTTTCACATGTTGTATTGCATGAACAGTAAACAAATGCTTAATTTTACTGAAGCTGTCACCATCATCATCATCATCTTCTACTTTTGCTGTCAAGCGTCGTTGGGAAGTGACCTATTAAATGTTATGCTTTAGCTTTATGTACTCCCATACGTGTACAGTTCTATGGATTTTTTTCTTTTTACTGTTCTCAGACCTGGTGGCCATTTCCTGATCTTTCAGTGAAGTCAGCACTGATTATTTTCGTGTGGCCATTGCTGGTCCATTGTGTCATCACATACATCAGCCACAGAAGAAGGTACTGATTCTTAGTTTTCTCTTATTATTGCTCCTGTTGTGTCATATTGTTGCTCCTGTTTGTGTCATAATTTTGCTACTGTTTGCGTTTATTGTTGCTCATGTTTGTGTCTTATTGTTGCTCCTGTTTGCGTCTTATTGTTGCTCCTGTTTGCGTCTTATTGTTGCTACTGTTTGGGTCTTATTGTTGCTCCTGTTTGCGTCTTATTGTTGCTCATGTTTGTGTCTTATTGTTGCTCATGTTTGTGTCTTATTGTTGCTCCTGTTTGCATCCTATTGTTGCTCCTGTTTGTGTCTTATTGTTGCTCCTGTTTGTGTCTTATTGTTGCTCCTGTTTGTGTCTTATTGTTGCTCCTGTTTGCATCTTATTGTTGCTCCTGTTTGCATCTTATTGTTGCTCATGTTTGTGTCTTATTGTTGCTCATGTTTGTGTCTTATTGTTGCTCCTGTTTGCATCTTACTGTTGCTCCTGTTTGGGTCATATTGTTGCTCCTGTTTGTGTCGTATTGTTGCTCCTGTTTGTGTCGTATTGTTGCTCCTGTTTGGGTCTTATTGTTGCTCCTGTTTGGGTCTTATTGTTGCTCCTGTTTGTGTCATATTGTTGCTACTGTTTGGGTCTTATTGTTGCTCATGTTTGTGTCTTATTGTTGCTACTGATTGGGTCTTATTGTTGCTCCTGTTTGTGTCTTATTGTTGCTCCCTGTTTGTGTTGTATTGTTGCTCCTGTTTGTGTCATATTGTTGCTCCTGTTTGCGTCTTATTGTTGCTCCTGTTTGTGTCGTATTGTTGCTCCTGTTTGTGTTGTAATGTTGCTCCTGTTTGTGTCGTATTGTTGCTCCTGTTTGCATTTTATTGTTGCTACTGTTTGGGTCTTATTGTTGCTCCTGTTTGTGTCTTATTGTTGCTCCTGTTTGTGTCGTATTCTTGCTCCTGTTTGTGTCATATTGTTGCTACTGTTTGCGTCTTATTGTTGCTACTCTTTGTGTCGTATTGTTGCTCCTGTTTGTGTCTTATTGTTGCTCCTGTTTGTCTTATTGTTGCTACTCTTTGTGTCGTATTGTTGCTCCTATTTGTGTCTTATTGTTGCTCATGTTTGTGTCTTATTGTTGCTCCTGTTTGCATCTTATTATGTGTGAGAGTGAGTGAGGGAGTGTGTGCATGCGTGCGTGCATACGTTCATGCGTATGTGTATGTGTGAGAGAGTGTGATTGAGAGAGTGAGTGTGTGTGTGAAGGATTGTGTGTGAGAGTGAGACAGTGCAAGAGTTGATGTGTTAGTGTGTGTGTGAGCGCGCGCATGCGTGTGAGTGTGTGTATATGAAAGAATACAGAGAGAGAGAGAGCTGAGCATATGCATGTCATGTAACACGCATGTTATGTAACACGCGAATCCGTATGTTTGTGTATTCTCATCTGTCATATTATCAGTTAAATACCATTTGATTTTATCATGTATAATATAAACTTATGTACATTACTGTAGTTTGAGTGAGAGAGTCAGTGAGTGTGAATGAGAGACAGAATGAGTGAGCATGAGAGTGAATGTGTGTGTGTGTGTGTGTGTGTGTGTGCGTGCGTGCGTGCGTGCGTGTGCGTGCGCCTTCTCTGTGTGTATCTCTGTGTGTGGGAGCATCACTATGTTTACATCACATACTTTTTGTGTACACATTCTTCTCCATGTTTAACATTTTTATGAGACTGCTCATGACAATTGTCAGTGTATGTGTGTGAGTAAAGTGTGGGAGTTTGTTCATACTAGTTTCAATGCTAACGTGAGACATTTTGTATGTGTCTAGATGTGAGAAGGTGTGAGTGTGTGTGGAGGATGTGTGTGAGTGTGGGGATATGTGTGGGTGGGGGTATGCGTTTGGATGGGTTGGGGTGTGTGGGTTTTTGTGGTTAGTGATATTTGTGGGTGTTGGTGGGATGTGTGGATGGATGTGTGAGGGTGAAAGTAGGGGTGTGGGAATGGGTGTGGGGGACGTGTGTATGGGTGGAGGGTATGGGATGGGTGTGGGGTGTGTGTGTTTATGTGGGTGGAGATGTGTGGGTGGTTTGAGGAAGTATGTGTGGGTGGCAGGGTTGTGTGGGTAGGGCATTGTGTTGGGTGGATTGGGGATGCAAGGGCTGGTGGGGAGAAGTGTATGGTGTGTGGGTTTGAGATATGTGTGCGGTGTGTTGGTGGGGGATGTGTGCATGGTGTGTGGGTGGGGGGTGTGGTGGTATGGGTGAGGATATGTGTGTGGGTGGGGGATAGTGTGTGGTGTTGGGGATGTGTGTGATGGGTGCGGGGAATGTGTGTATGGGTGGGATATATGTGTGGGTGAGTAGGGGATGTGTGATGGTTGGGGGAAGTATGTGGGCGTGTGTGGGTGGGAGATGTGTGCGTGGATGGGGAATGTGTGGGTGGGGGTGTGTTAGTGGCTTAGGGGTGTGTAGGTGGGTGAGGGATGTGCATGTGTCGGGGTGGGATGCGTGAGTGGGTGGAGGATAAGTGTGGGTAGGGGTATTGTGATCGAGAGATGTTTGATTGGTGGGGTGGGTGGGTGGGGGTGTGTGGGTGCGTAGTGGAGGATGTGTGCATGAGTGAGTGTGTGTTGGTGGACGGGTAGGGAATGCGTGTGTGGGTGGGAAGAGGTGTGTGGTGGGATTGTGTAGTGGGGGATTGGGTTAAGGCATGTATGGGTGGGTGGAGGATGTATGTGTGGTGGTGGGGTGTGTGTGTGTGTGAGTGGATTGGGGATGTATGGGTAGTTAGGGAGATGTGTGTGTGTGGGGGGAGGGGGGGATTGTGTGCGTGGGTGGGAAATATGTGGTCAATGAAGATGTGACTGGGGGATGGGTGGTTTGAGGTGTGGATGGGGAGAGGATGTGTGGGTTAGGATGTGTATGTGGGTGGGCGTGGGATATGTGGGTTGGTGGGGGAATGTTTGTGGGTGGCGAGTGTGTTTTGGTTGGGGGAACAGGTGAGGGGAGTGTGGGTGGGGGATGTGCGGGAGGGGGATGGGTCGGTTGGTGGGGTATGTATGTGTCCCTTGGTGTGCGTGTGCGTGGGTAGGTGGGGGTGTGTGTGGGTGGGGTGATGTATGGGTACGTGGGAGATGGGCCTCATAACATGGTAATTTGCCTTGTTTATGTTTACAACATTCATTTCACAATGTTTATTTTTCTTCCTATGTAAATGTATAATGCTCTTGATGAACGAAAGACGAGTGATTGGAAGGGCCGAATGTAAGACGGGCCTGCGCGCCCAATTTGTGACCCTAATAAAGTTGATTTGATTTGATTTGATTTACTCTTTGTGTCGTATTGTTGCTCCTGTTTGTGTCTTATTGTTGCTCCTGTTTGCGTCTTATTGTTGCTTCTATTTGTGTCTTATTGTTGCTACTGTTTGGGTCTTATTGTTGCTCCTGTTTGCATCTTATTGTTGCTCCTGTTTGCATCTTATTGTTGCTCCTGTTTGCGTCTTATTGTTGCTCCTATTTGTGTCTTATTGTTGCTCCTTTTTGTGTCTTATTGTTGCTCCTGGTTGCGTCTTATTGTTGCTCCTTATTCGTTCCTGTTTGCGTCTTATTGTTGCTACTGTTTGAGTCTTATTGTTGCTCCTTTTTGTGTCTTATTGTTGCTCCTATTTGTGTCTTATTGTTGCTCCTGTTTGTGTCTTATTGTTGCCCCTTATTCGTTCCTGTTTGCGTCTTATTGTTGCTACTGTTTGAGTCTTATTGTTGCTACTGTTTGTGTCATATTGTTGCTCCTGTTTGTGTCTTATTGTTGCTCCTGTTTGTGTCTTATTGTTTCTCCTGTTTGGGTCTTATTGTTGCTCCTGTTTGAGTCTTATTGTTTGCTCCTGTTTGGGTCTTATTGTTGCTACTGTTTGAGTCTTATTGCTGCTCCTGTTTGCGTCTTATTGTTGCTCCTGTTTGCGTCTTATTGTTGCTACTGTTTGAGTCGTATTGTTGCTACTGTTTGAGTCTTATTGTTGCTCCTATTTGTGTCTCATTGTTGCTCCTGTTTGCGTCTTATTGTTGCTCCTGTTTGAGTCTTATTGTTGCTACTGTTTGAGTCTTATTGTTGCTCCTATTTGTGTCTTATTGTTGCTCCTATTTGTGTCTTATTGTTGCTCCTGTTTGGGTCTTATTGTTGCTCCTGTTTGAGTCTTATTGTTTGCTCCTGTTTGGGTCTTATTGTTGCTCCTGTTTGCGTCTTATTGTTGCTCCTGTTTGCGTCTTATTGTTGCTATTGTTTGAGTCGTATTGTTGCTACTGTTTGAGTCTTATTGTTGCTCCTATTTGTGTCTCATTGTTGCTCCTGTTTGTGTCTTATTGTTGCTCCTGTTTGCGTCTTATTGTTGCTACTGTTTGTGTCTTATTGTTGCTACTGTTTGAGTCTTATTGTTGCTCATGTTTGCGTCTTATTGTTGCTCCTTTTTGTGTCTTATTGTTGCTCCTGTTTGCATCTTATTGTTGCTCCTGTTTGCGTCTTATTGTTGCTCCTATTTGTGTCTTATTGTTGCTCCTTTTTGTGTCTTATTGTTGCTCCTGGTTGCGTCTTATTGTTGCTCCTTATTCGTTCCTGTTTGCGTCTTATTGTTGCTACTGTTTGAGTCTTATTGTTGCTCCTTTTTGTGTCTTATTGTTGCTCCTATTTGTGTCTTATTGTTGCTCCTGTTTGTGTCTTATTGTTGCCCCTTATTCGTTCCTGTTTGCGTCTTATTGTTGCTACTGTTTGAGTCTTATTGTTGCTACTGTTTGTGTCATATTGTTGCTCCTGTTTGTGTCTTATTGTTGCTCCTGTTTGTGTCTTATTGTTTCTCCTGTTTGGGTCTTATTGTTGCTCCTGTTTGAGTCTTATTGTTTGCTCCTGTTTGGGTCTTATTGTTGCTACTGTTTGAGTCTTATTGCTGCTCCTGTTTGCGTCTTATTGTTGCTCCTGTTTGCGTCTTATTGTTGCTACTGTTTGAGTCGTATTGTTGCTACTGTTTGAGTCTTATTGTTGCTCCTATTTGTGTCTCATTGTTGCTCCTGTTTGCGTCTTATTGTTGCTCCTGTTTGAGTCTTATTGTTGCTACTGTTTGAGTCTTATTGTTGCTCCTATTTGTGTCTTATTGTTGCTCCTATTTGTGTCTTATTGTTGCTCCTGTTTGGGTCTTATTGTTGCTCCTGTTTGAGTCTTATTGTTTGCTCCTGTTTGGGTCTTATTGTTGCTCCTGTTTGCGTCTTATTGTTGCTCCTGTTTGCGTCTTATTGTTGCTATTGTTTGAGTCGTATTGTTGCTACTGTTTGAGTCTTATTGTTGCTCCTATTTGTGTCTCATTGTTGCTCCTGTTTGTGTCTTATTGTTGCTCCTGTTTGCGTCTTATTGTTGCTACTGTTTGTGTCTTATTGTTGCTACTGTTTGAGTCTTATTGTTGCTCATGTTTGCGTCTTATTGTTGCTCCTTTTTGTGTCTTATTGTTGCTCCTATTTGTGTCTTATTGTTGCTCCTGTTTGAGTCTTATTGTTGCTCCTGTTTGTGTCTTATTGTTGCTACTGTTTGGGTCTTATTGTTGCTACTGTTTGAGTCTTATTGTTGCTCATGTTTGCGTCTTATTGTTGCTACTTTTTGTGTCTTATTGTTGCTCCTATTTGTGTCTTATTGTTGCTCCTGTTTGAGTCTTATTGTTGCTCCTGTTTGTGTCTTATTGTTGCTACTGTTTGGGTCTTATTGTTGCTCCTATTTGTGTCTCATTGTTGCTCCTGTTTGTGTCTTATTGTTGCTCCTGTTTGTGTCTTATTGTTGCTCCTATTTGTGTTGTATTATTGCTCCTGTTTGGGTCTAATTGTTGCTCATGTTTGTCTTATTGTTGCTCCTGTTTGTGTCTTATTGTTGCTCCTGTTTGCATCTTATTGTTGCTCCTTTTTGCATCTTATTGTTGTTCCTTTTATGTCTTATTGTTGCTCCTGACAAGATAGAAAACATAACAGCAAAAAGCTGTCAATTGCAGTGATATAAAAGAGTGTTGAAGTGGTATGTAGAACCTATATTCTTATATGCAAGTGAATCATGGATGACAAGATGACAAACATCTGATGGCAGTGGAAATGTGGTTTCTGAGGTAAATGCTAAGAATACCAGAATACCATAGACAGACAGAAATGCCAAATGAGACAGTCCTTAAAGAAACAAATGAATTGGTTAGAGAATTAGATGTCAATCAAGATTTTCTGGGCATGTTATGAAGAGAAATAAACTTGAAAACTTAGCAACAATTGGCAAAATTTATGGAAGGGCAAAGAGCTAAATCCCTTGATAGCTTGGCCGTTTGGCATAATCGGAACAAGAGAAGAGACCTTATCCAAGACTGGTGATCATATGAGATGGCAAACGATGACTGCCCATACTTATCAGCATCAGCAGATAGAACCTGCAATCCTAAGGTGGAATGGCTGCTGGCATAAAAGCTGTTATTATGAATGAAACACCTACCCACAGGTAGATAAGGCCTGTTATCTCGGATGAAACACCTACCCACTTTAGAGTCTGTTATCTTGGGTGGAATACCTACCCACAGGTAGATAGGGCGTTATCTTGTGTGGAATACCTACCCACAGGTAGATAAGGCCTGTTATCTCGGATGAAACACCTACCCACTTTAGAGTCTGTTATCTTGGGTGGAATACCTACCCACAGGTAGATAGGGCCTGTTATCTTGTGTGGAATACCTACCCACAGGTAGATAAGGCCTGTTATCTCGGATGAAACACCTACCCACTTTAGAGTCTGTTATCTTGGGTGGAATACCTACCCACAGGTAGATAGGGCCTGTTATCTTGTGTGGAATACCTACCCACAGGTAGATAAGGCCTGTTATCTCGGATGAAACACCTACCCACTTTAGAGTCTGTTATCTTGGGTGGAATACCTACCTACAGGTGGGGGGGGGGGGCCTGTTGTCTTGGGTAGAATACCTACCCACAGGTAGATAGTCTATTATCATAGAAAAGATGGAGGAACAGCATAACTGAAGGAATAAACATCCGGGGGTATGAGGTGGATTCCAGAGCTCTTTCTTGAACTCTGTTCATATCCTCATGCTGCGAGGCAGACAGGAAAAGAAGTGCAAAAAAGAAGAAGAATACTCCAGAGCACACTTGGAAAACTGTTGTTAGATACAAACAGATTACCTTCCCTTGTCAGTGGTGAAGTCGTCAAGCCCACAGCATCATGCTCTGAAGGTAATGGGGTCATATTCAGACAGCATCATTCAAATCATGCCTGCAGTTTTTCCGCAGACTACTGGAGATATACATAGTTTGTGCTCTGTGCGGTGCTCTCGGCAGGTGGCTTGTCATACGACTGAGAAAGACCGAGCCACATGGGCTACAGTGAAGTTGATGCTCTCGTCTTGAAATTTATACCATACAGAATTTTGGAAAGCAAAGGCGGAAGGCGTGATGTTGACCACATAACCCACTGAGTGTCGATTAGTGCGAAAAATCTGTGTCTAGCACTATATACCCAATTTGTCTTCAGATGTGTAAAATGGTCCTTTACTTACTTAAAAAATAAAAAGATCCAGTACAAAATCTGGGAAGTAAAGATGGCCGACATGGTACTGATCACATGACCCAGCAAGTGCTGATTGGTCAATACAAATATGGGTCTAGCAACATGTGACCAGTACGCCTGTTGGCTTGTGAAAGGGTCTTGAGTAGTGAAACCATACATAGGAGCAGGTGCAGTGATTGACTGTCTCTTTGTCTTTCTTTTCAGAAAGCTCAAGAGGTAGTTGCTGACGAAAGCTGCAATGGCTGTTAATAATCAGACGAATCGACAATATATTGGCCAGGTGCTGGTGGACTTTAAACAATGCTACATTCCAGAAGTCTGTTAAATTAACATATCAGTGTTAATGGTGTATAGTATTGTGTATTCTGTGGTGATTCTTCAGGGGATGATTAGTGTCAGATTGTGTGTGTGTGTGTGTGTTTGTGGTTTCCCCACTCAAGAGAAAGGAAGTTTTACAGAATTTTGAATTTGATCTAGTTTTGTTATAAAGGATCCATAATGGTTACACTTCTAAAGCAGGGGTGGGGAATGTTCATCTGGAGGCCCATATGAGGCCCGCAAAATCATTTGGTCTGGCCTTGCCAAGACAACTTGAATTCTATCAATGTGACAACAGCAGTGATGAATTTCCAACTTTAAGGAGCCATTCATTCAAATATGCATCCGTGTTTGGGACAACTTACTGCTGCAAACAGTCCTTTTCAAAACTGACCATCGCAAAGAGCCGACTGCTCCAGACTGACCGATACAAACTTGGAAAAGCAGTTGGGAGTAGCGCCATCATCAACACCAGCTAACATCACATGCCTCACCAGAGGGAAGCAGTTCCAGCCTTCACATTAGGGGTCAGTTAATTAACTGATCAACTGCCATGTGATGATTAATATTCTTAAGTGACTTCCCTAGTCTGTCATGGGCATATACATCGTGGAGATGTCATTGTATCATAATACTATAACAACAACTTTAAAGCCATTTTTACCCATTCATTTTTGTTTGATCCAAACCTACTTTCTGTTTTGCACTGAATCTGTTAAAAATGTTTTGGCCAAATATACCAGGCTTATTTTTAAGTTTATAATGTTTATGACCTGCGAATGATGTTATAAATATCCAAATGGCCCTTGGCAGGAAAAAAGGTTTTCCCACCCCTGTTTTAAAGGACAGTAACTAAAGTGGTAGTAAAAGGCCCTTTCCCATGCCTTACTGCAAGTGCCATAACATTTGCATTTCAACATAACTGGAGGTTAGGCAATGGTATGTTTCAGATAATCAATTATCTAACGTGAAAGCAAGTAAAGGCAATGGTATGTTTCAGATAATCAATTATCTAACGTGAAAGCAAGTAAAGGCAATGATATGTTTCAGATAATTATCTAACGTGAAAGCAAGTAAAGGCAATGGTATGTTTCAGATAATCAATTATCTAACATGAAAGCAAGTAAAGGCAATGGTATGTTTCAGATAATCAATTATCTAACATGAAAGCAAGTAAAGGCAATGGTATGTTTCAGATAATCAATTATCTAACATGAAAGCAAGTAAAGGCAATGGTATGTTTCAGATAATCAATTAACTAACATGAAAGCAAGTAAAGGCAATGGTATGTTTCAGATAATCAGTTACCTAACATGAAAGCAAGTAAAGGCGATGTTATGTTTCTGATAATCAATTATCTAACATGAAAGCAAGCATGAAAGAAAGCAAGCATTATCTAGCATGAAAGGCAATGGTATGTTGTGGTTTTTTGTTTTTTTTTCGCTCGCTCGCATACACACTACTTCTAGTAGTGCTGGCCTGAACTTTGCATGTGGATTAGCTTCCCCTATTACCAGTGTCCCTCACCATCAGGTGAACCCACTCCGACTTCAGAGGTACTTGTAATTTACGTCCCTACGTCAAGGACGACAGGTTAACATTTTAGTCGAACTTTCTGGTGTAGGGGTTGAACCCTTTACCTCGGCATCAGCACACCGTATGTTTAAGACCATGCGTTCTTATCCATTCGACCAGGCTGACCTACAATGGTATGTTTCAGATAAACTATTTGTTATAAGTAGGTTAAGGACCCTGTTCCTGTCATATTGTGTTTATGGTGATGGCCCCATAATTTATAAACCAATAGGCTCTTGATGGGTGATGTGGTCAGCATCCCATTGGCTGCCTTTACTTCCCAGAATATTTCCTGGTACTCATTTTATCCTTGGCTGACCAAGACAATTGGTAAAAATGTCCCTAAAGATAGGGGAGCTAATACACGGAGGAATTTTATAAACCAATCGGCACTTTGTGGGGATGTGGTCAGTATCTCGCCGGCTGCCTTGACTTCCTGGAATATTTCCTGACACAAGTTCGAGACTGGGTCAACTTGGGAACCAAGAACAATATTTTTTTTTTTTTTTAAATCCCACTAAAAGATAGAGAGAGGAGCTGATATATCGGGGAAGAAAGGTATGAGTGGAGTGGGTGAATATATACTAGCAGTGTGTGACTGGATGAAAGCATTAAATTTTTGTCAAATTCTGTGTGTCATTGAGACCTAGTTTTCTTTATTTAAGCACAATATGCTATGTCATCATGTCAGATGCTTGAATCCAAAGACTTCTGGCTGTACAGCATCTGAACATTTCTCTCCTGCATGTTAGATTAGCCATCTGCTTGTGAACTTATTCTTGGAAGAATAATGTGGTTGTTTCCCCTGGGCTTCCACATCCACATCGGCAGTTGGTGACTTCTGCTTTTGATAGCAATTTCTGAGCTGTCCACTTATTCTGGTGGATTCTCAGCCCCCTGAACACTCTTTTGCATGACGCCTCCTCTACTCCTAGAAGTGTAGTTCGGAGTTCTTTAAATTGAGATCATGACAGCATCTGTCAGTCTTCAGCACCTAAGAATGCAACCACAGCATAGTCTTGGAAATACTTTGAAATAGCTAGCGTAAAAATTTTACCGTAATATAATCATGTTTGAAATAGCTAGCATTAAAATTGTAACATATAATCATGTTTGAAATAGCTAGCCTGAAAACTTTACCATAATATATTAATCATGTTTGAAATAGGTAGCCTTAAAACTTTACCATAATATAATCATGGCTGAATATAATGTTTGAAATAGGTAGCCTAAAAACTTTACCATAATATAATCATGGTTGAAATAGCTAGCCTTTAAACTTTACCATAATATATTAATCATGTTTGAAATAAGTAGCCTGAAAACTTTACCATAATATATTAATCATGTTTGAAATAAGTAGCCTGAAAACTTTACCATAATATAATCATGTTTGAAATAGCTAGCCTGAAAACTTTACCATAATATATTAATCGTGTTTGAAATAAGTAGCCTGAATACTTTACCATAATATAATCATGGTTGAAATAGCTAGCCTGAAAACTTTACCATAATATAATCATGTTTGAAATTGCAAGCCTTAGAACTGTATTATAATATCATGCAAGGGAAGCAAAGAGTAGCACTGTAAGTTACGACATGCTTGTCATAAGAGGTGACTGGGATGCAGAGGTGTTTACAAGGCACCAGGGCCGGGTTATATACTGGCCAAGATCTATTGACGCGTCCTCGTCGAGCGTCCTGGACAACAGGTCCCTTCGGGGTCCTGGCTAAGGTCAGTAGGATCGCCGATTCCTCCGAAGTCGGAGAGTGTCTGCCTGTACGTCGAGGCTCCACCAGTCTGCACACTAATAAGCCAGACATGAGACAACGGATACTCATGCAAACCTCAAGTCCTGTATGACATCACACTGATGTTGGACAACAGGATGCCTTCATCCGACATACAGGACTTCGCGTTGGAGCTCAAGCCAACGAACACAAGCAAGCAAGCAAGCATAAGAGGTGACTCAGGAGAGTAGTGTGGGGCTGGCTTCCTCATTCCTGAGAAAAGTAGCTGTACAGTTTAACAAACCATGAACAAGTCTCCAAGATGAACGAAGGCTCCTAGATTTACTTCCTTTATTTAACCCAAGAGAATCTCCAGAAATGGCATTTGGAACATCAGAACTAAGAGAAATGAGACAGTTCCACAAATAAGTCAAGATCACTGAGAAGTAGAGACAGAGATGGATAATATGGGGAGGACATGAATGAGCTGCAGGAGATAGCAATAGATAGGAGGACATGGCAGGAGATAGCAACAGATAGGAGGACATGGCAGGGGCGGCAGGAGATAGCAACAGACATGGCAGGGGCGGCAGGAGATAGCAACAGACATGGCAGGGGATAGCAACAGATAGGACATGGCAGGAGATAGCAACAGATAGGAGGACATGACAGGAGCGGCAGGAGATAGCAACAGATAGGAGGACATGGCAGGAGATAGCAACAGATAGGAGGACATGGCAGGAGATAGCAACAGATAGGAGGACATGGCAGGAGATAGCAACAGATAGGAGGGCATGGCAGGAGATAGCTACAGATAGGAGGACATGGCAGGAGATAGCAACAGATAGGAGGACATGGCACAAGATAGCAACAGATAGGAGAACATGGCAGGAGCGGCAGGAGATAGCAACAGATAGGAGGACATGGCAGGAACGGCAGGAGATAGCAACAGATTTGACGGCTTGGGGAGAGTTGTTCGAGGGCCTATGCTCCAGTGGGTGATTAATGACAGCAGTAGAAGAAGCTGGGAAGACCCTTGAGCTAGCCACTTTAGTAATATTTTATAAATTGCTTTTTAAGCATATAACCTGCATAGTTGGACAGCTATTGAAAAAACAAATCCAACGGTACCTTATTCATGCATGTAACTATGCACACAGTCTCGTGAACAGCACGAGGCCGCAGGCGTAGATGCATTTTGACAAAAGAAGTCCTGTTGGAAAGATGCAAAATTATCAATGGTGTGGTCCGTGTAGAGGGATGAAAAATTACATGTAAATACAATAATGGGTTTTGAATGCAAACATGCAATCATTGGCATTGCAATTGCTATTAATATTCTATAACAATATTAAATGGTCATCGCTGGATGACAGCTGCCATGTCCCACCATTGAAATACCACAATATACAGCATGCCATCTTTATAATTTCAGTTTGAGATGGGATTGCCAACTCTAATAGTCGGAAACTACATAATCATACGTAAAAATGGATGATAAAGTTAATTAAGCATACTAGAATAATGCACAGAGTCTAGTTAAAACGGAATTGGCGGGTGTCTTATAAAGTCTGTCTGTACTTCCGTCTAGGACATGGATTTGACAAGACAAGAGGTATAGATTCGTAGCTCGTGGAGAGAAATATAAATCCAGTAATCGGTCCCTTTTTTAACGCGATCTTGAAATAATCAGGCAACTTAACATAATGAATAGTCTAAACCTCATTAAACCGGAGACAAAAAAACAATAAAATGAAAATCACAACAAAAACATCTCCGGTAAAGTTCGGCAAATGAAAACTCAAGTGCCTACCTTGAGCCCTCTAAGACTTTCAGTGTCCACTTCATCAAGTAGATGAGTTACCTGAAACGAATGCTGGCATTCCAGTCTTAGATTCATAGAAATACCTGGTAGTTTTTCTGAACCGTTTTGTTTTATTCAGGTTACATTTGATTTAAACAGCCTTTTAAAAGAACATATAGCCACAACATAAAAACTTGTTCCGTGTCATTTACAGAAGATCATAATCAACCCCAACATTTTTTGGCTGTTTGTGGTTAACCAGGCAATTTTTACGTTCAGTAGCTTGTAATTGCTTTATAAACGAGAGATGCTCATACCATCAAAATCTACACAATGCCGTCTGCTTCCAAATCATCTACAGCTGATTTTGAACACCCTCAACTCAGTATGTCAAGAAATTGTGAAACCCCGCTCACCCCTCCTAAGCCACAGCCCCGGCTGTATAATTCTGAAAAAACAAATACTTTGAAATAGCTGACCCTTAATCTTCAAGCAGAGTGAAATCACACACAAGGGAAGACAACTTATACAACAGATATGGGACAGCGCTTGAGTGCTCACAAAGGGTTCTAGTGTTAATATTCTTATAGCAGACAGTTCAGTAACTAAAGAATGTTTAGGACATCATTTTTATTACATATATAAGTTAACTCTTTTGTGGCATGTTTCCAATGTTAAAAATTGACGTGGACACTCAGGTTGACCCAGCCTAAAATGAGCACCAGGAAATGTCTGGAGAAGTAAAGGCGGCCGGCGAGATACTGACCACATCAGTCCCCAAGTGCTGGTTGGTCTATAAAGGTATGGGTCTGGCTCCATGTGCCCTGTACCGCCAGGGCATGTAAAAGGAACCTTTGCTTTATTGTTGTAACTTTTTGTTCTTTGAAATATTTATCAAAGATAACATGTTCTGTATCAAGCAGTGGGGAGGATCATCTGGCATTCTTATTAATTAGAAGGTGTCATGTGATAATCTTTTCAGTGGAGACTATCATTTGATAATCTTTCAGTGGAGACTGTCATTTGATAATCTTTTCAGTGGAGACTATCATTTGATAATCTTTTCAGTGGAGACTATCATTTGATAATCTTTTCAGTGGAGACTATCATTTGATAATCTTTTCAGTGGAGACTATCATTTGATAATCTTATCAGTGGAGACTATCATTTGATAATCTTTTCAGTGGTGACTATCATGTGATAATCTTTTCAATGGAGGCTATAATTTAGTCTTTTCAGTGGAGTGTTTAATTTAGTGGTCTTTTCTATGGAAAGTATTATTTGGTGTGTTTTCAGTGGAAAATACTATTTTGTGTCTTTTCAGTCCAGATTATTATTTTGTGTCCCTTCAGTGGAGAGTATCACTTGTCTTTTTAGTTGGAAATATCATTTTGTCTGTTTAAAAGAAAGTATTTGGTGTCTTTTCAGAGGAGAGTATCATTTGGTGTCTTTTCAGTGGGAGATCCTTTGGTTTTATTGTTATTGGTATTGTTTTCAGTAGAGACTACCATCTGGTGTCCTTTTGGCAGAGAGTATCATCTGGTGTTCTTTCCATGAATAGTGTTATTTGGTGGTCTTTCAGTGGAGAGTAAGTATCATTTGGTGGTCTTTCAGTGGAGAGTAAGTATCATTTGGTGGTCTTTTCAGCTGGAAACAAGTAATCTCTGGCAGAGGCTTCTTGTATGCATCGCCAACATTTGTGAAGAACAAATTTGTTAAATTGTGTAAATTCACACGTTAACAAAAATATTGAAAATGTTAACCAGATGTTTGCTTGGTCCGCTTGTTTGATTGTTATAACATTTGCTCACACAACAATCCACAGAGTGATTAACTAATGTGCAATAAACAATTGTAATGTATTGTGTGTAATGAAAGTTAATCATGATTCAGTTGTAATGTCAATTTGTCTATTATCTGCTTTATACAAATGAAGTGTTGTATGACTTTATCGATGATCTGATTGTAATAATCTCAAAGCTGTGATATACAGTAAAACTTCAATTAACCGTCACTCATTTAACCGTCAGTTTCTGTTATTCATCATCGTCTTTAAAAAAAATGAACAACATAAAAGACGCCATTTTCAATGTCGCCACTGCCTGGGCTGACCTTACAGTGTCTAACCTAAGGAATGGGTGGAATAAACTCTTGCACGAACCTATTGACTGAAGGAAGACTGTTAGTGTTGATGAAATTGTGCAACAATGTAGGATTAAACAGTGACAACATTACACCAGAAGAAGTAACAGATTGGTTGGAATGTGACAAAATGGATGGAGGCTTTGAAATTTTGAACGATGGTTTAATTGTTTCTAGTATGACTACCATTGAAGAAGAAGAAATTGATGACGATGAAGGATCAGTTCTTAACCAAAAACCTACAATTAGCCACTCAGAAGCAGAAACAATGTTATCAAAGTGCTTCGACTGGTTTGAAATGCAAGAGGAGACAAATGCAACACAGATCCTACTTCTGCGTAAGATACGGAACATCGCCGCGCTTGAGCCTCAAAGACACAAAAAGAGATGACAGATTATTTTAAAGTAACGTAGATTTATAGTATTACAATGCATTTCTGTACATTATTACTCCTATATTGAAGTTACTACTCTTATATTGAAGTTTACATTGATGTTTTCTAAAATTAAATACAATATGTATGTTTTATTCACTTTTAGAGGATTTTATTTTCATTTTCATCCACGAAATCAAGCTACCGTACATATATTAAGAGATTTTGGTTATCCGTCACTGTCCTGGTCTGGATGGTGACGATTAATCAAAGTTTTACTGTAGTTTGTTCATCACATTGTTGTCTCTGTTATAAAGGACACTATTTTGTCATATGGCTGGTGTCAGATTTTATATTTAGACTGACAATGTTGTCACATCTTCTTAATGAATGAGATGATGTGTGCTTTATGGTGTTCATTGATTGCTCATATCTGTGTCATTTGAAGGGGAGAGTGTGTTAAGAGATTCACATTTCTGTGCATGTTGATGAGAGACATACACATTTGTGTCAGTAATGATCAGACATTCACATATGTGTGCACATTGATGAGACATTCACATTTCTGTGAACATTGATGAGACATTCACGTTTCTGTGCACATTGATGATGAACATTCACATTTCTGTGCACAATGATGAGACATTCACATTTCTGTGCACATTGATGAGAGGCATTCACATTTCTGTGCACATTGATGAGAGGCATTCACATTTGTGTAACATTGATGAGAGACATTTGCGTTGGTGAGAAATATTCACAGTGAGAGACATTCACATTTCTGTTCACATTGATGAGACATTCACATTTCTGTGCACATTGATGAGACATTCACATTTCTGTGCACATTGATGAGGGACAATCTTATTGAAAGACATTCACATTGAGAGGCAATCACATTTCTGTGCACATTGATGAGAGACATTCACATTGAGAGACATTCACATTTCTGTGCACATTGATGACGAACATTCACATTTCTGTGCAAATTGATGAGGAACATTCACATTTCTGTGCACATTGATGAGGGACATTCACATTTATCTGCACATTGATGTGGAACATTCACATTTCTGTGCACATTGATGAGGGACATTCACTTTGTTGAGGGTATGTTAACTCGTAAATGATGCAAAACCAGTATATGAGACTGATGTGTCCAGATGTTTTGATGGAAGGCCAGTGTTCATGGCTGGTGACATTTGATCAAACTCTTTCATGTGGCCAGGTGACAGTGTTTACACATTCCCTGTCTGTCATCATTCTGTGGCTTGCCCTGTGCAGAACTGTACCCACATAACAGTCTCCATCCAGTTTCTTTGACTTACATAAGTTTACTAAACATATGTAAAGAAAGTAGTCTACATAGCTTTCCCTTCCAACCAGTGATCTTACTACTTGGTGACCATAGCCATTGTCTCTATAAAGTGACCCTTGAACTTGAGACCATAACCAACAAATTACCTATCTGCTGCTCTGAAGCTCAGTGTTATCTGAATTTTATTAATGTTCACTTGCTTTGAACTCAAGTATAGTCCATACTTTTTTTTCTAGTGCACTGGACTGATTTTTGTGTGTGGACTGCCCATGCTTCTTTTTCTAGTGCAGTGGACTGATTTTTGTGTGTGGATTAGCTTTCCTTATTACCAGTATCCCTCGCCATCAGGCAAAACTACTCTGATTTCAGAGGTACTTGTAATTTACATCCCCAAGTCAAGGAACAGAAGTCAACATTTTAGTCCAGCCGACTGGTGTAGAAGTTGAACCCGCTACCTTGACTTCAGCATACTGAAAGTTTAAGAGTGAGTGCACTTAACCATTCGTTATTGTTGTTTTCTGACAAGATTTGAATATTGACCAAAAATCTGGCATATAAACAGCATTATGCCTTGGAAACCATACTTTGGCCATATAAAAAAATCCCAGTGACTTGGAGAGAACACTGATGGAAGGCATTTTTACTGCCATCAAGAAACCAACACAGAGATGGACACAGGACATTGGGGACTCCTTGGGCATGAAGGTGCATGACTTCTGGTCCCCAGCACGGCGGTTAGGCTTTAAACCGCTACAGCCTCTCGAGTATTTATCCTTGTGGCTTCAGTTTGCATTCGCATTTTCCTCATGTTGGACTGGTAGTATATGGTTCCGCCGCCCTGCTACTGAGTGCGTGTGTGGTGCGACTCTGTGAGCTCCGCTTTTGTTTGTACAGTGAACTGCATGTTCGGAA
The DNA here is from genome assembly GCA_963921405.1 of Cepaea hortensis. Classification (NCBI taxonomy): domain Eukaryota; kingdom Metazoa; phylum Mollusca; class Gastropoda; order Stylommatophora; family Helicidae; genus Cepaea; species Cepaea hortensis. Next base: position 37,631,130 of record OY992897.1, on the reverse strand, counting down.
CAATGGCTGTTGCTGTATTGACTGATTTGCTTTTTCGGTTCACGGGTGCATTTTTCAGGAGACTCCTGGGAGTCGGCGCTGGGGCTACGGAGTTTGTGCTTTGTGCGGCGCTTTCGGCGGGTCACCCGGCGGAAAGAGACTGGGCCATGTGAGAAAACCTGGGTCAGTGAAGTCTTTCTGGTGACTGCCGATTCCATCGACGATGAACTGTAATTTTCGTGGATGACTTTTGTGTTGGCATTCTGGCATTATGCACAGTGTACCTGTGCGGGCTGTTGGATTGCCGAGACTCCTGTCTGTTCCACTTTTCACATTGGACAGTGAGGAGCATTTTGTGTGATATTGACTGGCACAGGAACAGAGCATAACGGGGATGACCCATTGCCATGAAGTTGGAACCTCGACTAACTACCTAACTAACTAACTAACTAACTAGGTGCATAAGGCAGGAGAAACGGCAAGAGATCAAGAGTCTTGTTGGAGGTCATGATGAGAGCAATACTCTGCAAATGACCTGTTATAACCCGGGAATGTTAACCAGGTCAACAAAGGCATGGAGAAGTCAGATGTGTCAGCCGAAAGGCACAAATATCACAGCTCTGCTGTAAACAGACACAACGCAAATACATCAAAAACTAACACGAATGAAGAAGAAGGACCTGCTGAGTGATGATGATGATACTTGTTGCAGTTATAAATTCCGTCTGTTGAAATTAGTCATGTTTGTATGACATGAAGAATTGGTGATGAAAATAAACTGGTAGTCTGAACAACATAGACTGTAAACAAACCCACAACCTTCGGAGAATGAAGCAGACAGCTTGCCCGCTGAACCATGGAGACCTGCCTGTGTGAGTATAGCGCCTAACCCTGATACATTAGTGGCTCTGTATCTTTGTGACCATGTGCTCATCCAATAGGGTTGAAACAATGCAAAACATCATCATCAAGGGTCTTGTTGACTGGCAGGGAGATCATGCCTCTCCACGTCTTGCCATCTCCAACAGAATATATCATATTTGGACACATGCTTGGATACAAGACTGTCAAGAATCTCCTCTCACTGTTTTCCTCAATTTCTCTTTCCATAAATCTTTTCAGTTGTTACATGTTCCAGTTCTTATATTCTCATGTGGGTAAAAACTGACGACTGCTTTTCTCTGTTTGTGGTAAGTTGTCTTTGTGTCTAAGCCTTTTTCAAAGCGTTTAGATCCCTCATGTTAGCTGTCCAGGCTGTTGTCAGCATATTTCTTAAAAGCACATCTCTGAGGCCTCGGGATTGTATGCTTCATTACTTGTATTGAAAAGCAGAAGATCAAATGGTTTGGCCATCTCATTAGAATGCGACACCATCAACCACCAGCACTGATGCTACACCAAGGAAGATTTAATACAGGAGCAAGGGGACGCCTGAGATGAAAATGGATTAACAACATCAAAGATATTGTACAGTCACAGAAAATGATACTTTACAAATATTCCACTCCACAACCTTCATAGCAAAAGCAAAAGTTAATGGCGATGATTTATTCCGCAAGATGTTCTTCATATTATAAAATGCAACATTTGCTTGCCCTATTCTGTTCTTTATCTCTGTGATACATCTTCCATCTGATCTGTGTGTCTAGATACTTGGATACTTGTACTTGCCCCAAACCAAACTAATGCCATTGAATTTAACTATAAATGTAGGCATGATACGTTTCAATGATATGATCATTGCTTCTGTCTTACTATCAATCAATCTGACGCCCATATATTCACATTTCTAAGACCACTGAATCAGATGAGGACAGGTCATGTATGGTTTTATCATGAGTGCTGTGAAGTAGGTTCTTAACTGAACTCAACTCATCTCAAGCACTGTTATCTGCCATTTTCTGTGCTTCCTTGTTGCTATAAATTATTATATTATTAATGCAAAGCAAACAGTAATGAAACAACTAGCCTTTCATCTATATTGTGAAAAGTAAGAGACAAATTCTCACCAAATAACAACATCCTTTATGAGTTAAATCTTGTGCAGAAATGTCGAAATAAGTTAATAAATATGCTTTATGTCATAGCAGTTATGTTGCCCCTTTAAAAATGAATAATTTGTTTTGTGTGGCTGTTTTGTAAAATTCATTTTTAAAACATCCATAAAAACTGTCATTATGGCTCTTGTGTCCTTTTTCAGGGGCTACACCTTAGACTAAATCAGGATAGGGCAGAATGAATGGATGAGCAACCCTTAGCTTAACTACTATATCGTGCTACGTATGGGAATCAGTTCGCTAACAGCGTTCGAAAGACAGCTGCGGGCGATTTAGAAGCAGACTGCCTTAAGTTGGCTTTCATACAATGGTACGAGTGCTGGTCGTTCAGAAAGCAACGGTAAACTACTGATCGGAAACTTGCAAAGAGATCATGACAGCCAAAGAAATGCTGAGGTTGACTGCGACATCCTGTAAAGGATATGCAGCTAATAATGACATTTGCGTGAGAAATAGTCCCCAGGACCTCATTCGCGAGGGGTCATGTGCGACAAGAAACGGAGAAATCTGGGAACACATATTTCAGGCCGTTTACTAACATGTCTTTTCCATCCAGAGTGTGGCTGTGTCCAGATGTATTGTACTAGTGATATCCGGCAATTCTTGTAGGGCTGAACTGATTCAGTTCTAAACCAAAGGTAGGTTTGGACCAAATGGTACACAATCAAATGACCAAGTGTTGTAATGTAAATTTCCGCTCTCTGGGCATTGAAATTTGTGTTCTTTCTTCGTGCCCCGTTCAAGGCGCCGCACTCTGGCTCTACCCTTTCTTGGACTCTGCTGCGGAGTGCGGCTCTGACAAGACGACTACCACCGTGGCATGGAGGTTGGACTTCGGCCGATATTTGCATGACTTGGTGACTGTTACCGTGTGGTGATCCTCACTGCACTAGGGAACGACCAAAAGTGTCTGGCTCCCCCAGCAGACATCGAACTGTGTGATTGATAAATGCCCGCGTGACACCGAGATCGGACATTCTGTAATGGACACATCTTCTGTTGTGACTGCCATCAGGGAAATAATTCAGTGTGATGATACAGTGTGATGAAAAACACACTGACCAATAAAAAGATGTCAATTGAAACTAGAAAAAGAGTGTTGAGATGCTACATAGAACCTGTAATTTTATGTGGATGTGAAGCTTGGACAATGAGCAGTCAGGCTGAAAAACATCTGATGGCTGTAGAAATGTGGTTTCTGAGGAAAATGCAAAGAATACCATGGACAGCCAGAAAGACCAATGAACAAATCCTTTAAGAAACAAATGAAGATCGTAAACTGATTAGAGACATTAGACGTAGAAGTCACAATTGTTTGGGCATGTTATGAGAAGAAATGATTTGGAGAACTTGGTGACAACTGGTAAGATCGAGGGGAACAGACCAAGGAGAAGACCTAGAAGCAAGTACCTGGATGGCTTGGCCTTGTGGCATGGTCGAGACAGAAACACGGAGCTGATCCACGATCCTGGTGATCGAGTGAGATGGCAGAACATGACCGCCCACGCTTACCGGCATGGCACATGATGGATGGATAAAGCAACCCTCACCTCTTCGCGGTGTAGACTGGGAAACCCTGACTGCGAGGTCATGGGCCAACGGGGCTCTGACTCGCCAGGGGAGACGGACTCCCTTTGGTCAGATTTTTGTCCTAAACTTGCTATTGGCCTAGCAAGCCGGCAGGGGATTTTCATAGAAAAACTAAGAAGTACAGAAAAAGAGAAAAGAACAACCACAACAGAAATGAGATTCCTGAGAAGAATACTCATTGTATCAAGAAGAGAGATCAGAAATGAAGCAAACAGGACTAAAGTAGAGGTTATAGCAGCACTAGATTTTTTTGTCTCATATCCCGTACAGGGCGTTGCAGTCAACATCAGCATTTTCCAGCTGCTGTTGATGTACTAGGCAAGATTACGCTCAGTAGTTTGCCATTGCTTTCTGAGCGACCGGCTCACATACCCCGTATGTTACCAACGCGGCGAGAACCGCTACCGATTTTCGCGCAAGTTACGTTACTCACGAGAATATACTGGATTACGGAGAAAGACGTTAACGCCTAGGCCATGGAGGTTGCAGTCGAATGCTTTAAAAAAAAAATAAAAAAAATTTAGATGAGATTTTATTAGAAGACAGCAAGTCAAATGGTTTGGCCATGCAATTAGGTTACCTACTAACAGTATACAACAACAAGCAATGGTGTACAGACCAAATGGAAGCAGAGGAAGAGGCTGATCACGTAAACGATGGTCGGATGGAATAGCAGAGTCCATGGGAATATCGATACATGCATCCCATAAGTGGGCACTCGCCCGCTGTTTCTACTTCACTTCGACACCGCAAGGTACAAGAGGAACAAGATGAGATGTGAGAAACAATAAGACAACAATACGCGGACTGAAGGAACATAACATACAACCTGGAACTAGTGCTACATGTCGATTGCGGTGACGTGTTAGATGTGTGTTAAATCAGAGACCATGTGTTTATTTATAGTCGAACTGAAAATCGAAAGATACAAGCAGCAAATGAAAATTGTAAACCGATTTAAGGAATTGGGCATAGGCAGTGCCGATTTCTTTGGGCATATTTTGTTTTTCCGCATATCCTTTTTTTTTCTTGTCTCTTTTCCCGTACTTCTTAGTTTTTCTACGAGATCGTGAGAATTGTATGGATATTTTGCCCTGGCCATGCGGGTGTACGAGGGAATGAACAGGCTGATAGGCTAGCAGGGAAGGCACCTCTTGGTGGTATTTTAAGGACATCGCTGTCAACACCACCATTTACCGCTGTTGTTGATTTCTTGGCAAGATTACGCTCAGTAGTTTGCCATTGCTTTCTAAGCGGCCGACTCACTTACCCCTTAAGTCACCAACGCGGCGAGAACCGCTACCAATTCTCTCGCGCTGCGAGACCCTACGTGGATAAACGGGATTACGGAGAAAGTCGTTTAACCTCTCAGCCAGGGAGACCGGCATGGGCACATTAGGAGGAGAAATAAACTTGACAACTTAGTAAGAGCAAGGAAAAGATACGGAGATAATTACATGGATGGCTGGAACACATGACATGATTGTGACAAGAGCATAGACCTGATCCGTGACTTTGGAGATCGCGGACTATGATTGTCAACGCCTATCAACGTGACACTTGATGATGGTTAGTCGTTAAAGGACGTACCGCTGGGTAAAGTGATGATGGTGATGATGACGATGATGATAATAGGATTATGATTATGACAATGATGATGATGACGATGATGATAATAGGATTATGATGATGACTATGATGATGATGTTGGTGACGATGATAACGATGACGTTAACTATGATGATAGTGGTGACTATGACAGTAATGATAACATGATGATGGTAACGATGATGATGATAATGGGGATGGTGATGATTATGATGGTGACGATGATAACGATGACGTTAACGATAATGATAGTGGTGACTGACAATGATGAAAATATGATGGTGGTGACGTTGATGATAATGACGACTATGATAATGATGATGGAGATGATGCTGAAACTGATGATGACGATAATTAAGACGACGACGACGACGATGATGATGATGATGATGATGATGGATGATGATAATGATGATGATGATGAAGATGATTATGATGATGATGACAAGATGATAATGACGATGGCAACGATGTTGATGATGACGATAACGAAGATGATGATGATGATGACGATTGTGGTGAGGATGATGATGATGATGATGATGATGATGACGATTATGACAACGATGATGAAGATGATATCGCTGATGATGACAACGATTGTGGTGATGATGATGATGATGATGATGATGATGATGATGATGATGATGATGATGAAGACGATGATGGTGTTGAAGATACCGCTGATGATGACGACGATGACAATGATGAAGACATGATGATGATGACTTTGACGTTAACGATGATGATGATGACGACGATGATGATGATCTGTATTCAGGTTTAACTCTACTTAAACCAACTTACACCCATCGAACACAGGTCAAATATTTTAGTTAAGTGCATTCAATGTCATCGCTGAGTATTCCTCACGTTTGATGTCTGACTTCAATCCCTAATGTTACTGTCTACAAACTGCTCTCATAATCTCATCGCCGTAACCCCTGGGTAGATTCGACCCGGGAAGTCACGCCCTACATGAAGCTTGGATCACCATCCCATTAAATAAAATACTTTAATCTGGCTTCATGTCTGCTAAACGCCCGCCACCAGCTCTTTAGTTCAGGCCTCTGTGGGTCTGGCACGCACCCTACACGGACTGAATGTGACTTCAGCAAGACTGCACCCCACTGGCCCGTCTGTCACGGAACACATATGGCAATTATCCAAAGACAGTTAACTCGTGCTGTACCATAAAACACTCGCTAGTTACCACATATATATATTCCAATGTAATATCCTTTTCAACCTTTCTAGGTTACAATTGGAGTAATGTCTTATGGACAGCCCGCTCCGTGGCGAAGATGTTACGCACGCGATTCGTAATCCCATATATACGGGTTCGAAACACAGAGGTGCTGGTTTTTTCGAAAAAAAAAAGATATAGGTGCCGGTCGTTCAGAAAGCAATGGCAAACTACTGAATTCAAAAACTTGCTCAGGAATCAGGAACAGAGAAAATGCTGGGATTGACTGCTACGTCCTGTGAAGGACACGCAACTAAATTTGGTTTTTTCTTATGGACAATCTTTTCGCAGATTGGGCATATCCCGCCAGCCCTGTGTTTGTAGGGCTACCAGCTTAGGGTATTTAAGGTTACCACACTGTTCTCTCCAGACTATGATGGTATTTCTCTTCTTTTACCTATTTACACGATCTCAAAAGGAAGTATTTATTCGCAGACCGTTCTGGTCACGTGACGTCTATATCTTCTATATTAGAGAGCAGTACAAACTGGCATATCGTTGGGGGTCAGTATAATGTATTAAGTAAGGGTTAGGATTAGGGTTAGTGAATACATGGTAGTAATACATGTTCCAGGGCCCCATCTGCGAATAAACTCTCCCATCTCAAAAAGCCCTGATCACACCAACACCACATATTATTGCATGAGATGCTTTTCATTTTCTGGAAAGCAGCTTGTGCTTGACCTATTCTGCGCTGAAGCTCTGTCGCAATAATAAATGATATTTTTTTGCATAGTACTTACAGGACGTTGCAGTCAACATCAACATTGATCAGCTGCTGTTGATGTACTAGGCAAGATTACACTCAGTAGTTTGCCTTTGCTTTCTGAGCGACCGGCTCACATACCCCGTAAGTTACCAACGCAGCGAGAACCGCTACCGATTCTCGCGCAGGTTACGTTACTCACGTGAATATACAGGATGACGGAGAAAGACGTTAACGCCTAGGCCAGGGAGCCCGGCAATAAAAGATTAGATGGTCTAATACACAAGAGATGAGAGAAGTGCAGTACCACTGGACACCTTTGTGTTATTTTTTATTGTTTACACTGGACATCGATGATTCTTGTACAATTCCCTAACTCTACTCAGGAAACAATTCCGGTAGTTTCTGAGCCAAAGGCGGACACGGAACCCTTTCAGACACGCCGCCTCCGGGTTGATCAAATGACGTCTAAGGCTCATCTTTGTTCTGGCTGTTGTCTGTAGTTCGATCTTTATTTACGTTCTTCTGCGGTTGTAGTTTGACAGAAACACATCGGGAAACAGATGGCGCTGTAACGCACTTGGCTGCCTCTTTCTTCTCAACTTTCTTCATTATCTGAACAGTGTTGGTTACCGCCAACACAAACACCCAAAGCTAAAGCTTCTCAAGCACACAATACGACAGTGCCAGCAGTATACAGATATTTGGCTGGGTAATTTGTTTTCGGTCTCCCTGGTCTAGGCGTTACACGACTTTCTCCGTAATCCCGTATACTCTCGTGACTAACGTGACGCGCGGTTCTCTCCGCGTCGGTAACTTACGGGGTTTGTGAGCCGGCAGCTCAGAAAGCAATGGCAAACTACTGAGCGTAATCTTGCAAAGAAATCAACAATCAGCTGAAAGATGCTGATGTTGACAGCGATGTCCTGTAAAGGATATGCGATTTGTTTTTAGTACGTGGCCATGTTTGATGAATAATTTGATCTTAGGGCGAACCGATTCGTAGACACGCACAGAAATGTAAGGATACACAGAAATGGGCAGCGGGCCGCACTGAGTTTGAAGTGCAACAACTGATCCAGAGCAACACTCATCAAGGTAACAGTCATCTACACCGATGGGTCAGTGGTGAGAAACAGACGTAGTGGCTGGGGCTTTATTGCAAAGGCTAATGGGCAAGTCTTGAAAAAGGAGAGTCTGGCATACGAGACTACGACCTCCAGCATGAGAATGGAGGTGGAGGCAGTAACAGCGGCATTCCGGTGGCTAGAGGAGACTACTGTAACACACGTTGTATTCATTACGGATTCAAAGAGTATGCTTAGCAAGGTGGAGAAAGGAATGTTTCGTGTGGAATGGCTCTCGTCGCTTCAGAGGCCACAGATCGTGAGAATTGTATGGATATTTTGCCCTGGCCATGCGCGTGTACGGGGGAATGAACAGGCTGATAGGCTAGCAGGGAAGGCACCTCTTGGTGGTATTTTCCCTATGGACAAGGGGGAGGTGGTCGTGCGCTTGTGGGACCAGGTGGAGAAGGCGGAGGAACAGATTGAGAACCCATACGTGGAAAGAATGAGATTGCGGGGGATCGGCAGGGGTTCTGGAAGAATCTCAAAACAGAGGGAAGACCAGGAGAACTTTTAATCAGATAGCGGTGGGTACGATTAGTAGTATTACTCTTCGCTGGCTGTTGAACGAGGGGACGGAGCACGTATGGGAATGTCCTGAGTGCAGTGATGTCGGTTCTTGACTCAACTCAACTCAACTGTAAACACACTGATGCTTATAATGATACACTGACGCGTAAACACATACAAAAACACGCACACACACGCACACACACCAATACATGTTAGTATACATAGACATGTAAACACACATATACACTTACACGTAAACACACTGGTAGATGTAAGCATGCACACACACGTAAGCACACACACATACATGTAAGCATACACATACACGTAAACATACGCACATATATGTAGGCGTACACATACATGTAAACACACACACACACACACACACACACAGACGTAAGCATACACATACATGTAAACACACACGCATAGATGTAAGCGTACACAGACTCGTAAACACTCATACATAGATGTAAGCATGCACATACACGTAAACACACATACACACACGTAAGCGTACACAGATTAGTAAACACACACGGATAGATGTAAGCATACACAGACACGTAATCACACACATACACACAGATGTAAGCATACACATACCCGTAAACATACACACATAGATGTAAGCGTACACAGACTTGTAACCACACATACATAGATGTAAGCGTACACAGACACATAAACACACATACATAGATGTAAGCGTACACAGACACGTAAACACACATACATAGATGTAAGCGTACACTGACACGTCAATCAATCATTTGTCATATACGTTTATTTCCCATATTACATTTAATTTCTATCCCATCTTCTCATTTCCCTTTTGATGATATTATACGTCCAACGTACTTTACTTGTTTCAGGGGGTGTTCTTTTAGATGGATCATTGTTTTTTTTTTTTTCTTCTTTCGTTATGGTCATTACTTCTGTTTTGTTGATGTGTAAATGCGTGCGTGCTTGCATTATGCGTCAAACTTAAAGAATCTACAAGATTTTGTTTTTTTATAACTGCAGCACAGAGGAGAATAACATATATAAAAAAAGAACGAGCATGTTACTTTAATATTCTTATTATTACTCACGAAATTACTTGAAACGAATTTACAAAGGCGTAATTTGATATTTAAAATTCTACTTCAACTGTTTAGATGCTATTTCTATCAGTACGAAACCGTTAGTTCTGCAAGTTTTGTTCTGGATCGGCTACCGTTACAAAAAGGGCTATTATAGAAAGATCACACGATCCGTGTAACCCTGCTGCTGTTTGATTGAATAACCGGCCTCAGGAAGGTGCAACTGTTTTTCAGTCAGATTTATAGATTAACTGGCGGTAAGAGTCATTTACTGCGCAACTGAAACTGCCTGTCAGTGCTTCCATCTTGTCCTTTTGATATGTCACATGTCATGTGAATCTAGAAAGCTCACTGTTTAATGTCAAAACTCACAGCCCTGGAGATGCTTTCTGTGCGTGCATATCAGTTACTTCAGTCAATTTACATGTCTGTCTGTCTGTCTGTCTGTCTGTCTGTCTGTCTGTCTGTCTGTCTGTCTGTCTGTCTGTCTGTCTGTCTGTCTGTCTGTCTGTCTGTCTGTCTGTCTGTCTGTCTGTCTGTCTGTCTGTGTGTTGCACATTGGGAGAAAGTCGCCACTGAACGTGTTGCATGGAGGGCAAAGATCAGAAGTGGAAAACAGATAAAGGAGAACATCATTGCAGATAGGTCACGCTCAGTGTGAGACCTAAGATTGCGCGTGATGGTGGAAATGACCATGTGTCCACATGCATCCATTGTGGACGAACATTTACAGCGCGAACTGGTCTCATCAGGCGCATTCGCCACCGCGATGGGTTGTAGTTAGTATGCCTTTTTGAAGCACACTGTAACAAAATATCGTCTGTAAAGACGGCAAGGTGACGACTATAACACTTAACATTGCAAAAGTATATAACATGACAGTTATACCAGCTTGTTTTGAGTTTGGAGAACTTCGTAGTTACTACTGTAACGTTAATTGTGGCCGTTTCATAACCTTTCAACATTTAACAAATGTACGAGGGTAAGTTAATAAGTAAGTCACAACTGGCTGTAGAAAAATAACTAATTATAACAACTTGAAACCAGTTTATTTTTATAAATACATTGTCCCTTTATTTCTCAACATAATTTCCACCAACATTGATGCAATTATCCCATCGTTTTATCAGTCCTCCCAAACCCGCTGCATAGAACTGCGTGCTCTGTTTTTTAAACCACGTTGTCACTTCACATTCAACTTCGGCGTCATTCGCGAAATGTCTCCCGTCAAGTTGGGTTATCAGTGTTTATACCGACAAATGTTTTTCCCTTAAAGCGGTGCATTGCTGGGTTGAAAAAAATTAAGCGGACGAGTCAATAAGTAAGTCACACAGTTCTGTGGGATGGTAGGTAAATGAAAACAAAGCACGCAGTTATATGCAGTTTGTTTGGGAGGACTGATAAAACGATGGTATAAGTGCATCAATGTTGGTGGAAATTTTGTTTAGAAATAAAGGGACAATGTATGTATAAACATAAACTGTTTCAAGTTGCTATCATATGTAGTTATTTTTCTACAGCCATTTGTGACTTACTTATTAACTTACCCTCGTAAGACTTATTTCACTGGAGGAAAAATAATAAGTTACGGAATATATAAAATCTGTACTGTAAAATGTTACTGTGTTTACATTCTCTTATGAAACATACAGGTGCCATATTCTACCACAAAAGAAAAGGACAAGTTATCAATATTTGCGCCATTTATTCATACATCAGTGTCACAATACAGAGGCTAGAAATCCTGGCATTGATTTTTGTGTCGATCGTTACCGGTCGCTTTCTGATTCAAGTGTTTAAGCGCGATCTGACGTAATTGGAAATCCTGGCAATTAATACATATTATATACAACTAAAATTATACTTTGTCGTTACTTAATTGGATTATCTTTATCGACGTAATGATCTTCACGATTCCGTTTTGCATCTGTTTTTGCATGATCCATCTTTTTTGGGCCGAAGCAAAACTGTAGGGATTAATCTGTCGATCATTGAATCCTTCCGGTTCTTTTTTATCATATTAACGAATTCTCCCAGTCAGTGCTTGAAAATAGCGGAACGTTCTGTCAGATGAGATGTCCATTTTTGCCTCGCTTTAATAAATCAGCAATTGCCACGTTAATGGAGTTTGCCTTGATGCCCGCAACACCACCGATCTTCACGTAATTCACCGCGTGAAGTCTCATTGCATACGTGATTTGGGGTATATATTGATAATGTGATTGTTTGTAACTGAACTGACATTGTTGTAACTGTACATTTGTTTCTCGAGCCGCGCTACCGCAGGGAATAGCATGCTTGCCTGCCGGCGCGGTGGTCAGGCGTTGGGATTCGTAAAGAAGCCGACTATTAACTTAACGTGGCCTAGGAATACCAAGGAGCGGCTGTCTGAGTGGCTAAAACGCCGGACTCTCCTTCGGGAGACCCGTGTTCGATCCGTAGGTAAGGTGTGGGATACCTTTTATGTCGCGGCAAAAATAAAATACCAACTTGCACAGTTCGCGGCGACTGCACTAGCCAGGCGGCCCTAATTCCCCAGGCTTAAAGACCCCTCTGCCAATAGTGTCAGTAAATGACAGTTTGGGGAAAGGGGGGGGGGGGGACTAGGATCCAAGCGTGACCCAGCCTAAAATGGGAACTTGAAATATTTTTATAAGTATAGGTGACCAGTGACATATAGGTGATCAGTGTCATATAGGTCACCAGTGTCATATAGTGATCAGTGTCATATACGTGATCAGTGTCATATAGGTCACCAGTGTCATATAGTGATCAGTGTCATATAGGTGACCAGTGTCATATAGGTGACCAGTGTCATATAGTGTCATATTGGTGACCAGTGTCATATAGGTGAACAGTGTCATATAGGTGACCAGTGTCATATAGGTGATCAGTGTTATATAGGTGACCAGTGTCATATAGGTGATCAGTGTCATATAGTGTCATATTGGTGACCACATTCATATAGGTGACCAGTGTCATATAGGTCACCAGTGTCATATAGGTGATCAGTGTCATATAGGTGACCAGTGTCATATAGGTGATCAGTGTCATATAGTGGCATATAGGTGAACAGTGGCATATAGGTCAACAGTGTCATATAGGTCACCAGTGTCATATAGGTGATCAGGGTCATATAGGTGACCAGTGTCATATAGGTGATTAGTGTCATATAGTGTCATATTGGTGACCAGTGACATATAGGTGAACAGTGGCATATAGGTCAACAGTGTCATACAGGTGATCAGTGTCATATAGGTCACCAGTGACATATAGGTGACCAGTGACATATAGGTGATCAGTGTCATATGGGTCATCAGTGTCATATAGGTGATCAGTGTCATATAGGTAACCAGTGTCATATAGTGATCAGTGTCATATAGGTGACCAGTGTCATATAGGTGACAAGTGTCATATAGTGTCATATTGGTGACCAGTGTCATATAGGTGACCAGTGTCATATAGATCACCAGTGTCATATAGGTGATCAGTGTCATATAGGTGACCAGTGTCATATAGGTGAACAGTGTCATATACGTGATCAGTGTCATATAGGTGAACAGTGTCATATAGGTGACCAGTGTCAAATATTGTCATATTGGTGACCAGTGTCATATAGGTGAACAGTGGCATATAGGTCAACAGTGTCATATAGGTGACCAGTGTCATATAGGTGACCAGTGTCATATAGTGTCATATTGGTGGCCAGTGTCATATAGGTGAACAGTGTCATACAGGTGACCAGTGTCATGTGAACAGTGGCATATAGGTCAACAGTGTCATATAGGTGATCAGTGTCATATAGGTGATCAGTGTCATATAGGTGACCAGTGTCATATAGGTGACCAGTGTCATATAATGTCATTTTGGTGACCAGTGTCATATATGTGACCAGTGTCATATAGGTGATCAGTGTCATATAGGTCACCAGTGTCATATAGTGATCAGTGTCATATAGGTGATCAGTGTCATATAGGTCACCAGTGTCATATAGGTGATCAGTGTTATATAGGTCTCCAGTGTCATATATGTGATCAGAGTTATATAGGTGATCAGTGTCATATAGGTCACCAGTGTCATATAGGTGATCAGTGTCATATAGGTTACCAGTGTCATATAGTGATCAGTGTCATATAGGTGATCAGTGTCATATAGGTGATCAGTGTCATATAGGTCACCAGTGTCATATAGTGATCAGTGTCATATAGGTGATCAGTGTCATATAGGTCACCAGTGTCATATTGGTGATCAGTGTCATATAGGTCACCAGTGTCATATAGGTGATCAGTGTTATAATAGGTCACCAGTGTCATATAGGTGATCAGTGTCATATAGGTTACCAGTGTCATATAGGTGATCAGTGTCATATAGTCACCAGTGTCATATAGGTCACCAGTGTCATATAGGTCACGAGTGTCATATAGGTGATCAGTGTCATATAGGTGACCAGTTTCATATTGGTGATCAGTGTCATATAGGTGACCAGTGTCATATAGGTGACCAGTGTCATATAGGTCACCAGTGTCATATAGGTGATCAGTGTCATATAGGTGATCAGTGTCATATAGGTCACCAGTGTCATACAGGTGATCAGTGTCATATAGGTCACCAGTGTCATATAGGTGATCAGTGTCGTATAGTCACCAGTGTCATATAGTGATCAGTTTCATATAACCAGTGTCATATAGGTGATCAGTTTCATATAGGTGATCAGTGTCATACAGGTCACCAGTGTCATATAGGTTATCAGTGTCATATAGGTCACCAGTGTCATATAGGTCACGAGTGTCATATAGGTGATCAGTGTCATATATGTGATCAGTGTCATATAATGATCAGTGTCAAATAGGTGATCAGTGTCATATAGGTCACCAGTGTCATACAGGTGATCAGTGTCATATAGGTCACCAGTGTCATATAGGTGATCAGTGTTATATAGGTCACCAGTGTCATATAGGTGATCAGTTTCATATAGGTGATCAGTGTCATACAGGTCACCAGTGTCATATAGGTTATCAGTGTCATATAGGTCACCAGTATCATATAGGTCACGAGTGTCATATAGGTGATCAGTGTCATATATGTGATCAGTGTCATATAGGTCACCAGCGTCATATAGGTGATCAGTGTCATACAGGTCACCAGTTTCATATAGTGATCAGTGTCAAATAGTGATCAGTGTCATATAGATCACCAGTGTCATATAGGTGATCAGTGTTATATGGGTCACCAGTGTCATATAGGTGATCAGTGTCATATAGTAATCAGTGTCATATAGGTGATCAGTGTTGTGTAGGTCACCAGTGTCATATAGGTGATCAGTGTCATATAGGTCTCCAGTGTCATATATGTGATCAGTGTCATATAGGTCACCAGTGTCATATAGTGATCAGTGTCATATAGGTGAACATTGTCATTTAGGTGACTAGTGTCATATAGTGATCAGTGTCATATAGGTCACCAGTGTGATATAGTGATCAGTGTCATTTAGGTCACCAGTGTCATATAGGTGACCAGTGTCAAATAGGTGAACATTGTCATTTAGGTGAACACTGACATATTGAACAAATCATCGAGTGCCGTCTGGTCTGTAAAAATGCGTTATCACCATATGTTCGCCATACCTCGTGACATTAAAAGGCTCTTTCATTGATTTTTTGTTTTGTTGACAGAAATAATGTTAATTTTAATATACAATTATACAGATAGTGTGGGTTAAACAACGTATCTAATTACACGGGCGAGACAGGGGTGTAATACAAGAACAGACCACTTCGTTAATTACATTGATGAGACAGGCGTTTAATAGTTCAACAGAACGTTAAATTACATTGATGAGACAGGGGTTTCATGCATATTCCCTGCAGCTAGGCTCTTAGTCAATAGAGGCGGCGGCATCGAATCTCGTGTAGTCACTAGAGTTGTATATTGTTTATATTATCGCAAACCGATCTCTCATACCAACCTACCCTTAACTCCAGCCTGTCAATATGTGCTGTCCTGATGTTTTATTATCATACAGAGGGGAAGTAGAGTTCCGCAGTACATTTTCCGTGGAAATGGTACTTTGGTACCAGGTCAAGAGGACAGTCTCTATCCCACACGCACCCCGATAGATGCAATCCATTTTCAGACCTCAAACACCAGAAGTCTTATTGGTAAAGCAAACTACTTCTGTTGTTGCTGTTAATGTTGCTGGTGCTCTCTGGCCTGCTGAGCCTTCCTAATCTTCTGCAACAACACCTGCATCTCCTCCCTCTTCTTTTTGCCTCTGGTGTAGGTACAAAACCTCTTTTTGCAGAATTTCAGTGCACGCTTGTCCTTCTGGATTTCCAACAATTCTTGACACCTTTGCTTTTGTAATATGGAGAGAAGCCAGCAATCAGACGAACAAGATCTCTAACAAATAGTGCATGCGTTGTTACATCCCCCTTTTTGCGACCAGCTCTTTGTTTTCTTCCAGCCTCAAGTTTGTCAACCTTGTGAACCTTGTCAAGACCAACTGCCAATTTATAAATGATTCCCATTTTCTCCTACGTTCCTGTTCGACGTCGAATTAACTGAATCGTTTGTATATATTGCATTTAGAAGCAGAAATCAACCTTCCAGACTTTGGTAATTTCTCAATCTCGTCAAACTATCCCGCGCGCAACAGAGAACAGTTTTCAAATGATGAATGAGCCATGCTTCGCTCAATGCGTCAAGGAGTAATGTGATGATGTGTGACATTATATTTGTGCAAAACGTAGATATATAACGTGTGACATCGTATGTGTACAAAACGTAGATAAATAACGTGTGACATCGTATGTGTACAAAACGTAGATATATAACGTGTGACATCGTATGTGTACAAAACGTAGATAAATAACGTGTGACATCGTATGTGTACAAAACGTAGATATATAACGTGTGACATCGTATGTGTACAAAACTTAAATATATAATGTGTGACATAATATTGCTTGCTTTCTGCTAGTAGCACTGCATCGTCAGCATACCCAATTATAACACGTCGACACACCGGCAGTTGAACGGACATGACCACAGAGGTAAGACATCTGACTTAAGATAGACATTTCTAAAGACTTTTGTGAAGGTGAAGTTCTATAAAGTACAAGCCACTGATGGTGATGATGGTGATAAACTTGTCGGGGCAACGAGACTAGAGGCGTTCTTTGGTCCTGACGTTCAAACATTTGCTTATTGGCTTTGGATTCTCACAAAATAATTGCCTTGTTAGGCTGCTGGCGACGTGGTCTATTGTAGAACCGGAAAAAAAAAATATTCTTCTCCTAGAAAAATAGGTTATTTGTTTTCTAATTCTTTCTAACAAATTTGGACAATGGTTCATCTGAGATTTTTACTTTTCCCCGAAGTTCTGGGAATACAAATAATAGTTACAATGAAAATCGATTTCTTTTCGCAATAATAGTATACCAGACAAGGAATTGATCGCTCGCGCTGTAATGTAGACATATGCAAGATTCTTGAGTATATGTAACTTTAATTACCACTGTGAAGTGATAGCAATGCTTTGCCTATCTCAGATACTTTGGTTGAAATGTAGTAATTGCTGTCTGCGTTTATTTATATAGTAAATATCTACCTATGGGCCTGTCTCTGTGTGGGTTGATCGACCGGTCGGTCGTTGAGTGGGTGTGTGGGTGGGTGGGTCGGTCCCTTCGTCTGTGTTTATTAGTATATATGAATATTTATCTATTTGTTCTTCCGTTCGTCTGTATGTCTGTATGTCTGTATGTTTGTCTAATTATTTATGCCTCCGATCTATATATCTATGTTTCTGTCTGTCTGTCTGTTTGTTGTTTATTCTTTTATGGTACGTTGACTTGTAGCCCACATTTGTCTTTACATGTAAAAAAAAAAATGGAAATGGGGTTGGGCATAAAAGTTTTAGATTTTAAGCTAAACTTCTCGCCTGGACTTGCTCTAAATATATATTTGTGTAGTACATCCTTGATAGAACCCAACCATCTTCTTCTAATTCTATAGCCAAATGTGTGTTTGTGTAGAACACCCTTGATATAATCCATCCATCTGACTCTCGATCTTCCTTTAGTTCTATAGCCAGAACTTCTTTCATTGTAGGCGCTAGCTGAGTAATCCCAATTTTCACATGATGTCCGCACAGCTTTATTTATGTCCTCCCTACTAATACAATACATCAGAGTTAGGCTCACGATCATTAGAAGAGTTTGAAATCAAGAGTGGAGTTAACCAAGCTTGTGTACTTTCCCCTCTCTATTTGGAATGTATATTTCACTTTGACATATGTTTTTCGTGATCAGGATAGTGGTATAAACATACACTGACACTCAGATGGCGGCCTATACAATGATCAGAGATTGAGACCAAAACCAAAATTATGAGGGTTGTGGGATGTGGATTTTAATTCCTGAGAATATTTCGTTAAAATGTCTAGGGGGTATTATTGATTCTCTGGTCACTGGTTAGAATGCAGGGTGATCAGGGATATTTACCACAAATCCCAGGAGAAAAGAGTTCAATCCTTGAAACAATGGCATCTGTGTGTAGGTTTCTGTCAGAGTCTAAAGTATTGCCAGCAGAGATGCAGGGACATCATTACGCCCGCCAGGCGAATAGTCCCTAGCGGGGATGCTGTAACATCGTTACGCCCGCCAGGCGAGTATTAGTTACCTGCCTGCGAGGTTGCCGGCTGACGAGACAGCCAGCGGTCAGGCAAGGACAAAGCAGGACGCACGCAGGCCTCGTGAAGCCACTTCAGGTGGGCAGGCGCGTTGCGAGAAATAGCCAGACAGCTCTGGGACTCGGACTCGACTGGACGTATGATGGGAGAAAGGCTTGTGTTGTTCTGTGGCCCGAAAGTCGAGTGCTTGTACATCTTGTGAGATAGACTGTAAGCTGTGGGTTGCCTGTAAGTGTATTGTTATAACTTATGTATTGTGATGATCATCTCTAGATCGTGATCTGTAAATAAATCCATCGAAACTTCGTGTCGTTGAGTCTCAAGTCAAATCACGTTGTACTTGTACTGTCTCACATGTGTTAGGTTAACGAGCCAGGTTTAAGACCCTGACATGTGTGGACGTGGTGGCATTCGTCCGGCTTTAAAATGAACGTTGGTTTAAGTAATTAACATTTAAAACCTAGAGGTGTGAACTTAGACATTTTTGTCCAACTTTAGAGTACATTTAAATGTGATTGTGAAGGCTCATTGTGATATATATTATTACATTGATTAAACATGGAGACTAAATGTGAACGTAAAGTACATACATATTGTTTGATCTTGTAAACGTGTAAAACATTTGTGATTGTGGAACTTGTCACCGTTTTGACCTTGTCGACATTGTGAAGTTGTCGCCATTGTGACCTTGTCGCCGTCTTGTAAACTTGATGTCTATGTCC
The DNA here is from genome assembly GCA_963921405.1 of Cepaea hortensis. Classification (NCBI taxonomy): domain Eukaryota; kingdom Metazoa; phylum Mollusca; class Gastropoda; order Stylommatophora; family Helicidae; genus Cepaea; species Cepaea hortensis. Next base: position 37,611,805 of record OY992897.1, on the reverse strand, counting down.
TTACTGAATGTTATCTTGATGTAAGTGATGTGTCATCAATGTTGTATAGTGTTGAGATATAGTTAGATTGTCTTTGAAAAGTGAATTGTAGAAAGCAGAAAGTTTCGGAAAGAAAGTGACTTGTGATTTTGAAAAAAATTGTTGACTGACAACATTACGACCTACAATTACACTCAACGCCATACAAACCTAACCAAAACTTAGTGACAAGCATACACACCACATCAAATAGACGCTAATTTATTTCCTCCAAAAACAAAGCAGGTTTTCTGTGCTATCTGAAACCCTTGCCCGTAGAGGTCATTTGTGTTTTGAAGTAGCGACCCTACAGTTCCTAGTCCAAATTTCAACCGTTCTTCACCGCATCCAGGACACTTGAGTATATTTTTTCTTTCTATATACTTTCGGATGCAAATTTAGGCACATATTGTAAATAGAACACAATTGTAAATTGTTCACGTTACTAACAACTTGTAACAAATTGTGTGTCTGTATTTCATTTGCATTGAAATTTGCCATCATGTCTTCATTAAATGATTTCATCGATATGGGTTTAAAATTAAAGTTAACAGGTGATGAGTTGACAAAGTGGAGTGAAACTAAATACTCTGAACACCTTCGTGAGAAAGCTAATGAACGCGATGAAAGAGCGGCTGAAAGAGCTGCCAAGCAAGTAGAGGCAGAAACAGCCTTAAAGCAGGCAGAGATTGAAAGAGAAACAGAATTAAAGAAGGCAGAGATAGCAGCTCAAAGTAAACGGGAAGAGCTGGAAGTGCAATTAACAATCAAACAACTTGATACTGAGACTGCCATAAACAAAGAGTCCAAGAAATCTGAGAGACTGGAGAAAGAAAACCAGTACAAAAAATATCAAGGTATCGTAAGAAATTATACCTCGGGTGACTGCATTGCAGCCTTCACCCAAAATTTTGAGACTTTAATGGACCATTACCAGGTCCCATTGTCTGAATGGAATATAATTTATATGAGAAGTTTATCAGGGGAGCCTCTGAAAGTCATAGAGACTATCCCCAAAGACCTCAGAAAAGATTACCATTATCTAAAATCAAAGATTATGGCACATTTTATGTTAGATGAGGCAGGTTACAGAGAACAATTCAGCAAGTTGAGCCCCAAACCGACTCAAACGTTCTCTGACTACCTCTGCTTAGTCCGAGACATATTTACCAAATGGACTTCAGCAGCTAAAATTGATAAGAACTATCAAAAGTTAGAAGATCTTATCATTAGAGATAAAGTCATTTCATCCATTCCATCAGCATTTTCGAAATTTTTGCAAGAGAATGAATGTACGAGTGTAGAGCAGATTGAGAGACGTGGTTCGGCTTATTACACAGCCAACAAACATTGTTTTGCCAGTGAAGCTACTGAAACCAATTTTGTAGCATCGGCTAACTATGACATACCCTATAGTAGGCAACAACCTCATAAGCCTACATCTGAGAAGTACAACCATTGTAAATATTGTAGAATTTCACATCATCAAGGTGAGATGTGCGACAAGAACCCCGCATATCTTACATATTTACAGAACATCATAAACAGACAAGATAAGGAGCGTAAATCCTTTAGAAATTTGCGTAAATGTTTTCTCTGTAAGGCGTATGGACATTATCGCCATGATTGTAAAGGTAGGCAAATGTCCAAGAAAGCCAATGCCGCCTTATTTGATAGCTCATCATCAGATGAAGAACAATCAGAGAAACACCCTGTGAACTCAGCACAGGCTTTTGATATGTTTAACGCAAATAAATGTACTGTTTGTAATACCTTTTATGAAGATGGTATTTTAACATGCGGCCACTCCATCCCTATTGCCAATGAAGAAGCTAATTTGGTAGTAGATTCCAAAGGCAGAATAAACATCCATCAAGGATATGTGAATGGCAAGCCTGCTACAGTCCTTCGAGACACGGGAAGTTCACTGATTGGACTGAAGAGAACGTTCATAATGCCTACAGACTATACAGGCAGGCACGTAACATGCAGAACATTCTCCGGCAATATTGAAAAGTACCCACTAGCATGGGCATATATTCAAACACCTTTCCTCACTGGGAAAGTAAAATGCGCAGCATTAACAAACCCGGTGTGTGATATTATAATTGGAAGTTTACCAGAGGTGAATGATATGCCTCATGACATAACATCTCTTTGCATTAATGAGATCACAACATCACCATCAAATATCATCATTGATAATGTTGTACCACCTAATGAATGTATGGTAGCTAATGTAGCACTAAGATCTCATGACATCATTGATAACACTGTTTCATCACCATCTGATATCATTGAATGTGTAAACGCAGTAACTAGATCTACTGCTAGAATGCAAGATGAAATTAATCAAACTGAGGCTATAGAAATGCTTAGCCCAGTATTACTACCTCCTAAAACCATGAAGGAGACTTTTGTAACAGCCCAAAAGGCTGATCCTTCATTGTCAAAATATTTTAATCTGATCGGCCAAAAGCCAAAGTTAACCAAAAATGCAAGATGGCATTTTGCTTTGAAAAATTGTATCCTCACCAGGTATTATACCAGAGGTGACACCACAACAGAGCAAACTGTTTTGCCAATTGAGTATCTTAAGCAAGCCTTACATCTTGCCCATGATATACCTCTTGCAGGGCATATGGCATACGCTAAGACCAGATCAAGATTATTATCACAATTTTATTGGCCCAAATTCTGCAATGACATTAAGCAATATTGCAGGAGTTGTGACATCTGCCAAAAACTTGTAAAGAAAGGTAAAAACCCACAGGCAAAGTTACAAATTACTGACTTAGCCAGTCGACCTTTTGAGAAAATATCTGTCGACATAGTGGGCCCTCTTAATCAGATTACAACAAGAGGGAATAGATATATATTAACTATTATTGATCAATGTAGCCGCTGGCCTAAAGCTATTCCGCTAAAGAACATAACTGCCAATGATATAATGGAAGTTTTCTTCCATATATTTTCACGGATAGGATTTCCAGACGCTATCCAATCAGATAGGGGAAGTCAGTTCATCGCCGCATCTACTCAAGCTTTCACCAAAATGTTAGGAGTGAAGCAATGTTTCAATTCCCCGTACCATCCTCACTCGAGTGGAATTATAGAAAAATTTAACGGTGATTTAAAGCATATGCTTGCTAAAGTCACGCAAGAGCACCCCAATAACTGGGACGTATATTTACCTGCTATTCTCTTTGCTTATCGCGTGATGCCATATGCTAGTACAGGTTTCTCTCCGTTTGAACTTATCTATGGTGCCAAACCACGTGGCCCATTAAGCATCTATCATCAAATGTTAACTGAATCCACTCCTTTACTCAAACCCATATCATCATACGTATACGTTACATCATTGCGTGAAAGAATCATCAAATCTTGTATAATTGCAAAGGATGCACTAAAATTTTCTGGTGCTACATATAGACAATATGCTGACAAAGGTAACAGGACAATAACGTTGACACCTGGACAGGACGTTCTTCTTCTTCTACCTAGTGACAGACACTTATTGACTGATTCTTGGCAAGGACCATTTAAAGTGACGAGACAGATTTCACCTGTAGACTATGAGATTCAAATAAAAGACAAACACAAAATATTCCACGTCAATATGCTAAGACCATATTACAACAGAGACAACGAACAAGACGACACGACATCATGTACAGTGATAATAGACCATGAAGATGACGAGACTAGTGACGAAATTCCAACACCTGCAGTAGACACGACAAACTGCTTGAAGGAAATTAAGATCAACCCAAAGTTAACTCAAGCAGAAACAGACAGTTGCAAACATCTCATACAACAGTACAACACCATTTTCTCCAACAACCCAGGACAAACAGAATTAGTACAACATCACATCACACTCACGTCAAATACACCCATAAAATGCAGACCATACACCATTCCATTGCATTACAAAGAACACTTACAGCAAGAGATCATCAGCTTAGAGAAAAACAACATCATTAGACGATCCCAATCAAATTTCTCATCTCCAATGGTCATAGTACGCAAAAAGGACAACACAATAAGACTCTGTGTCGACTACAGGAAATTAAATAAGATAACTCTTTTAGATCTAGAGCCAATGGCAAACTCTGAAGATCTATTGACAGAACTGACAGACGCTAGGTTCTTTACGAAGGTAGACATGACGAAAGGTTACTGGCAAATAGCAGTAGACGAACAGAGCAGACATCTGACAGCTTTTGCCACACCTTGGGGACTGTACGAATGGTGCAAACTTCCATTTGGGCTTGTCAATGCCCCAGCAACATTCGTACGTATGACACGACTTCTACTTGTAGACATACCGAATATTATCTGTTACATAGACGACATTTGTGTTCACACAAAGACGATGACAGACCACATAAAGACATTAGAACAGACATTTGAACGCATTAGACAGCAAGGACTGACGGTAAAGCCTGCAAAAGTAGACATAGCCTATCAGAAATATCCTTCTTGGGGTACAAAATATCTAATGGCTTTGTCACGACAGACGATAACATTGTGTCCAAGACACTAAAACTCTCACTTCCGACTACGAAAAAGCAAGTCAGAAGTTTGTTGGGACTTATAAATTATTATAGGCAGTTCATACCAGATTTTGCTGAACTGACCGAAGTATTTACTAACTTACTAACAAAAGATCAACCGGAGAAAATTGTAAGCAATGAATGCCTAAAATTTGCATTCCAGAAAGTATTATCTTATTTTTCTGATAATAGCTTAAACAATCCCATTCTAAAATTGCCCAATTTACAAATCAGTTTCAGATTACGCACAGACGCGAGCTCCGTGGCGATTGGGGCAGTCTTGTTACAGGAGCACAAAAACATCCTACATCCTGTGTACTTTGTCTCCCGAAAATTAAAACCGAGAGAACGTGCTTGGTCAACACCACAGTTGGAAGCCCTAGCTCTAGTGGTGGGTATAACTAAATTGTCCAGATTCCTCCTGGGACGTCATTTTATTGTGGAGTCTGACAGTAGTCCATTGAGATTTATCAATTCAGGTGTACCTTCCAACCAAATGATAGCTACCTGGTCTCTTAAACTTCAAGATTACAGCTTTGAAGTTCGACACATCGCGGGCAGAATCAACACGATTGCCGATCTTTTGTCCCGTTGTCCGACCGACCCAGTAAGCACTAATGTCTGAGTGCAGTGTGTAAAATACACTCAGACCAACACAGCCATGCATCAGTGAAGTTTTTTTTCACGAAAGCTGTGTATGTCTATATGATGTGATAGGGGTTATTCCCAATATATATAGTTTTCTTATTTTATTATTAACGTAGTGATTGTCGTGAATAATTGTGTAGTGTGGGTTAGAGAGAAAATTTATTAATTGTATATATTACGAAACAACAACAGTACCACATTCGCTCTGAACTTACCGTAAGCGAACTGTCAAATTTATCCGTGGTATCTGCATTTGGAACATATCCAGTGATATTTTAACTCCGTGTGTGAAAGTGTGACCTGAACATTGACATCTACACCACTTCAGTCAATCGAAATCCAGAAGTTTTTCCAGTGAAACAACCAACACATGAACGATCAGAACATTGCACATTCCGTTTTACTACATCAGACCGGAACAAGTGTGTTCTACAAATTTCAACATCAGCTGTTCGTGTGTACTTCCGGATGATTGAGAAATTTAGTTTAAAAGTAGCAGACGACAAACAAAAGCTTAAAAAGTTATAACACTTCTAAACTATTTACGATTCAATAATTTCGAATACACGAATTGTATTAAGATTTTTCATTTAGTGTAATCTTAGAATCATATCTTGATTAATTTATTCATACTACCGAAATTTTTTCGCTAGTATGGAAAAACTTCAAGCTATGACGCTGAGAAATAGAAGAATTATTGTAAGATATTATATGTCATAATTTTTGAAGTTATGTCCCTTTCATTTAATTGTTATTACATTATTACACCAAGGGCGTTAATTGAAATGTATACGATGATGTGTTGTATATAAATAACCATGTTGTTGCCAGATTGTTAACACGCCAAGAAGCCATCTACTGGGCATGGTAGAGTGTTACCGACATTGCAGACCTACACAAGAACTCCTGGCCAAATGAGGTCATAGTTTGAGCGTTGAATGCGGCTTATATAAAGCCGTATTACGGTCTTGCCAGATGTTTTTTGTCTCAAAAAGCATATTATTACTTTTTTTTTGAAAGGCTGCGAGGTAGTTGCTTGGGAAGCTGTTACTACCGATCTGACTGGGTCAATAATGCAATTAAGGTAATCAGCCATCGAGAGGATGAAACTTTACGAGTGTTGAAGGTTGAACACCACATGTCTTTAGATACAATGTCCATTTCTTATGTGTTTCTATGCCAAGATGTGTGTGTTTAGGTATTTCTACACCAAAGTAAATGTATATAACAGAAAGGTTGACTCTGACAGGTAAAAAATATTAACCCAGTATTGTATATAGAGTGTACATGAAAGATAACATCTTTCATGAAGAAGCCCCGGGGGAGCATGTCAGAGTCTAAAGTATTGCCAGCAGAGATGCAGGGACATCATTACGTCCGCCAGGCGAATAGTCCCTAGCGGGGATGCTGTAACATCGTTACGCCCGCCAGGCGAGTATTAGTTACCTGCCTGCGAGGTTGCCGGCTGACGAGACAGCCAGCGGTCAGGCAAGGACAAAGCAGGACGCACGCAGGCCTCGTGAAGCCACTTCAGGTCGGCAGGCGCGTTGCGAGAAATAGCCAGACAGCTCTGGGACTCGGACTCGACTGGACGTATGATGGGAGAAAGGCTTGTGTAGTTCTGTGGCCCGAAAGTCGAGTGCTTGTACATCTTGTGAGATAGACTGTAAGCTGTGGGTTGCCTGTAAGTGTATTGTTATAACTTATGTATTGTGATGATCATCTCTAGATCGTGATCTGTAAATAAATCCATCGAAACTTCGTGTCGTTGAGTCTCAAGTCAAATCACGTTGTACTTGTACTGTCTCACATGTGTTAGGTTAACGAGCCAGGTTTAAGACCCTGACAGTTTCCCTGCCCACTTCATCACCCTTTAAATTCACTATAGTGCTAGAAGGATATTGATTGCTCACAACATATAAACAACCACTTGTTGGACACCACATTTACTTGATGTACACAACACTTTTGGACAAACAGTTCAGGTATTAACTCAAGATCTGCAGTTACATGTATATAGGTGTAATAAACACTATGCATTTTCAGACAGGCATGGGATTCATTGCATTATTACAATATAGTACCCAGTGACCCCAGAAAAAAAAACAATGTTATTACAAACAACACAACAACCACAAATTGGGTCTACTTTCATTTACCCTCATAATTAAGGCAAATAAAGATTAAATAGAACCCAACATAACATTTATTTCTGACACCCTTCACAATGTTCTCATTAAAAAAAATAATGAGCTGGTGTCAAAATACTATACCATCTATATACCATTGGAAAAAAACTACTGACCTGTTACCTTCAGAAAAAAAAACCAATACATAAACAGCCTTTTGTATTACTAATTAAACTAATTAATAGAGTCATTTTTCTCCTGGTGTGCGGTTAAGGGTTCATCTTTGCTGTCGATTAGATCCTTTTCCCATTATCTGGGTACCGAATTAATGCACTCAGTTATGTTCCTAATATTTATCCACTGGTAATTGGCTGGTGACTATTTTATACTCCATAACCCAGGAATTGAAAAATCACACACCATATATCCCCTCCGTTTGGGGCTAGAATCACGAATATTCTGTTGCCTTAGGCTCGGTGCCCTGTTTGTGAAATTTGGTGCCTCCGGTTGGTCATACTTCAGGAGTTCCACTTAAGCTTTGCAGAAGGTAATTCCCTTTATCATCAGGTCTGATGAAAAGTTGACGTCCATTCAGCTTCTCGGCTTATAATATCCGACTACCAAATTGGCTTACACTAAGGTTTCACCCACCTAGTCGCGAGTCTATAACCCATGGCATTTAGGCTGACATTGGACCGGCAAGGAATTAGTCGTTGTTATCTAGTCCAGTGTAGAACTTTAATTGACTGAGAGGCATCTCATGGTAGTATCTGTGACTAGGGCCACAATTGACCTATACCTACATATATCCACAGATGAATAAATCCAGCACAGTAACAGGTTTGCAAACAATTGGATGATTCCTCTTGTTGCTGATGTAGAGGCATTTAGTTGCTTTCATATGATCTTTTATCTGATGGTGTTCAGGGTTTGGAACCTTGAGATAATCTGGTTTCGTAGTTATGTTTCAGATGATATTAAGTTTGTACCTTGGTTGTATTGGCTTATGTGGTTCAGTGTCTTCTCCCATTTTGAGTTGGTGTTCATAGCTAGAACTTGGGGTTGCATGGCTGGAACCTTATGTTTGACTGTTGCAGCTGTGAGATGTTCTTTCGAAGACTTATCCATTGTGGATATTAACTTGGTAATCCAACCAACAGTGGAAGGTTACTCACTGTTGTTAGTTTTAGTAACTTGCTAGAAGGATTGTCCCAGTTTCACTGACTTGGTTGACTGATGAGGCCATAGATGATACTTCTCAGAAGTAACGCAAACGATACACTGTTGTCAGTACTCTGATGATCTTCATCTTTGTAGATTATTAGATCTTGAAGTCCATCCTGGATATTCCTACTAAAATAGGACTTAATCACTCACCCAGTCGTTTGTCTTCGAATTTATCTGTTGCTCGCTATGGAGCTATTGAGCGCAGCAGTCTATGGGTATTTCTAGATGCTGACTATGGTTAGGACATTCACTTTCTGGCTGTTGACCTAGGATCCAGGTGTAGTGATATAGTCCCACCACATTCAACCACCACCTGCTTCTCTTCTATAGAAAACGGATGACAAGAATACAACACGAGCGTTAACCTACTGTGTTATGGTAAAAGTTTACAACACAATTACGAACACAAATACAAAACAACACGGGGAGAAGGGGAAAGGAGTGGGTGTCCATGTTCCACTGTCCCTCATTGCTGAGTAGAGCCATTCTGACTCTTCATAGTGAGTAAGGTATTTTCTCACTTATATTTTGTTCTGTTGTTACTGGGACCTTGGATGGGTGAAGTCATTCTGTCCATCCAACATGTTGATATTGTCTCTCTCATTACTTGAAGAGAATAGCCTATACAGAATCCCTGTGGTTTCTAATGCCGCGTCTTCCTTTAGGCACTATAATCATCACTAGGTCAAGACTATTCAACATTGGCTTCTTAAGTACTGATGTACACATGGATTCTTACATCAACATCCTCTAATCCCAAGGTGCAACATTAAAATGTATATTCCCACAGGAAAAAGTAACAATCAGAACAGAGAAAATTCTCATACCAGAAAAAAACATACATGTACATTTCTCTGATATTAAGTACATGATAATCATACATAATAATTTAATAATAAAATTTAATGCCGGAGCCAATGGTTTTGAATTTTCTTCAGGGGTTAATCCATAACTAAAACATATATTGTTTTTCCCTACTGTGTACCGCAGATGAGGATAGTAGCCGCTGTCATATTTTGTCAATGACTGCTATTATTCGGAGGGTATTTATTAGAATAACTTATGCCGCATGGTCCAGTATTCTGAATATTGCAAGCAATTTATCCACATCAATCTTCGCTTCTGTTTCTACTACGGTGAGGCGATGGGGATTGAATCCTATCCGAACATGCATTTACATCACGCGTTTACTTTAATTGTTCATGAATTTATATTCAAACATGGCATGTCCCTAACACTATTTTATGAAATGATTATATGTTCACCCTCATATGGAGTGGTTACTAATCTGTTAACCAAAGGATGGTACTAAAATTTAACACTATAGTTCCAAGTTACAGATTATGATGTGGCGAAGTATTTTATCCCCTGACTAAGAGTCAGGAATACGCGTAATCATTTGTATGTCCCCGCATGGATAAAACTTCCTTTCTATAGTCCATAGATTATTTGCAGATTTCTAAGCATAAATAGTGAGATATATTTCACAATGCATAGAAGTTTTTATTCATATGAATATGAAATTGACAGACACTAGTTCTTTACTATGAAGTATGAATCAGGGGTCTGCTCCTACATTGAGAAAATCTCTAGAATGTGTTTCAGACATGAGAGTTTATACTTTATGTGTACTACAGTACACATAATATTCATAGTTTATAAACAATATTAGTTAGATATAAGTTCATAATGCCTATAAAAGATATTAACATAGGGATTTGAAATTGTAAGACATAGGAAAAATTACAGCGTGGCGCCCACATGTGTTTCCTTGGTAAACATCATCCAGCCTGGTTTAAGAGAATTGTAACTAATTCTTAATTAAACATACTGGTCTATGTAATACATAAATCCATCTTAATAATGTAGATATAACATACCAATAGCTTGAAGAGAATCATGTTTTTAAAGGCAACAATACCGTTTCCCCACACGGGGAAAGAAACCCCACACAGGGAACTTTTACATGTCTGCCCCCTTTGTTTGGCTGAACTAAAAATGGCTACCCTGGCCAAAACAAAAGTCCTCGTCTACCAAGCCTGTGTCCTAAGTACTCTTCTTTATGGCAGTGAAACCTGGACAACTTACTCACGCCAAGAGAAACGTTTATACAGCTTTCATATGCGGTGTCTGCGAAGAATACTTGGTATTAAGTGGCAAGACAAAATCACAAATACTGAAGTATTGGAAAGATCAGGTTGTGTGACGGTGCATTCCATGCTCAGTCTTCGTAGACTTAGATGGATAGGACACGTTAGGAGGATGGATGATGGTAGAATACCAAAGGACATCTTTTTTGGTGAATTACAGACGGGTAGGAGATCTCAGGGTCGGCCTCTACTACGATACAAAGATGTGTGCAAGCGGGACATGATTGATACAGGCATTGATAATGCACAATGGGAGCATGTCGCCGCTGAACGTGTAGCATGGAGGGCAACTATTAGAAATGGAATAAAGACAAAGGAGAAAATGATTGCAGATAAAGCACACACAGAGCGTGAGAGACGTAAGATGGTGCAAAATGGTGGAAATGACCATGTTTTCACATGCACCTACCGTGGGCAAACATTTGCAGCAAGAATTGGCCTTACCAGCCACACTCGCCACCGCCATGGATCGTAGTTATTGCCATATGACAGTTATTAAGCCTTTTTGAAGCACAATGTACCAAACTATCGTCTGTCAAGACGGAAAGGTGCCAATGTAATGGTCTTTGTTTTCAACCTCGCCGGCTTGGCCAGGTACGCGAGCCAAAATAAAGCCAACTAAATTAAGCTGCCACGGTCAGTCTATCGCTGTTTTATTTTCTCCTACATTAAGTAAGTTACTTAAACAGTAATTGTAAGGGGTTGTTTATTTTTAAAGGGAATCAATAAATAGGAAAGGGTAAGGACGTTTTATTATATCACAAGGGTATTGATCAGAGAGTTGACTTTTGCAGATGATGTTGATATTTCGACCCACTTTGAGGAACAATTACACCACCTACTATCTGCTTTATGAATTTTGTTTAAGAATTAGCAGAAAGAAGACTGATTACATTACGACGAAAGGCGCAATTGGGGTACCACCAATCTTTAATGACGACACAGAGCTTCAAATAGCTGACCACTTCACATATCTAGGATCAGAGGTCAATATTTTATTATATCTAGATCAGGAAATCAACATAAGGATTGATAAGGAGACAACAACAATGAACAGGTTAACAAGAAGAGTCTGGGAGAACAGGGAAACAAAAGTCCTGGCCTATCAAGCTCATGTTCTTAGTACTCTTCTTTATGGCAGTGTAGCCTGTTCAACTTACTTACACCAAGAGAAACGTTTAGACAACTTTCAGATGTTTCTGTCAAAGAAAACTTAGTATTAAGTGGCAAGATAAGTATTGGGAATATCGTGTGGTGTTACGGTATAGTCCAAGCCAAGTCTTCGTAGACTTAGATGAAAAGGGCACATTATGAGGATGGACAATGGTAGAATACCAAAGGGCATCTTTTGTGAATTATAAATGCGTAAAAGATGTTGTGGTCGGCATCTACTCCTGTATAAAGATATGTGTAAGCAGGACATATATGAAATGGCCATTTATGTCGCACCTTGGGAGCAAGTTACCGCTGATCGCGTAGCATGTAGGGAAAATATCAGGAATGGAATAAAAACAAAAGAGAAAATTATTGCAGACATACCAGACACTGAATATGTGAGACGTCAGATAGTGCGTGATGGTGGAAATGACCATATGTTCACACTCGTCCATTATGGACGAACATTTACTACGCAAATAAGTTTGTTCAGTCATATTTGCTACCGCTGTGAACTGTAGTTATTATGAATTCTTTGAAGCACAGTGTAACAAACTATTTATTGCCTGTCACGATGGCAAGATGCCAGTATGAGAGTATTGGGCAAATGTCGATGACCACCTTAGTTTTTATATACCAATGGGCACTCAATGGGTGACGGTTCAATATCATACCAGCCACCTTTAATTCCCTTTACATTTCCTGGTGCACATTTTTGGCTAAATCAGCCTTAGATCTCCGGTCAATTCTAAATATATGCTCCTAGGGAGGGTCAATCCTAGGGAGGGTCAATCCTAGGGAGGGTCAATCCCAGGGAGGGTCAATCCCTTGACCACGAGCCCACCAGTCAGCCCTGCTAGCACTACCATTTTATCCCAATGGAGAGTTATATTGACGATATGTTTAGTTTATCATTTCTAATTGTTGATATATTATTTATATCATTTCACTAATTCATTCTTAAAATTTATTATATCATCATTTATAATACTTGATATTTATTATGTTATAATTTTTAAGTCTTAATATTTATTATGCCGGTCTCCCTGGCTGAGGAGTTAGCAGCTTTCTCCGTAACCCCGAATACTCTCGTGGTTGGCGTGAGCGCACGAGAATTTGAAGGGGTTCGAGTCGCGCCAGTGACTTACGAGAGTATGGAGCCGGTCGCTCAGAAAGTCGTGGCCTGTTGAGGAGCGTAATCTAGCCTTGGAATCAACATACAGCTGAAAACTCTGGCGACGTACGTATAGATAATATGACCATTAAAAGAACGGAAACATACAAATACCTGGGTACAATCTTCAACTGCTCCAACAGCATAATAGAAGAAATACAAACTAGAATCAATTCTGGAAATAAGATATACTATGCACTACAACATCTACTAACATCAAATGCGCTATCTCGTAACACCAAAATCACAATATACACAATACTGATCAGACCAGTTGTGCTGTATGGCTCTGAAACCTGGAGTACAACGAAAGGAGACGAAGCCTTGTTACAAACCTTTGAGAACAAAATTTTAAGACGCATCTTTGGACCCATTAGGGATACACAAAGTGCAGAATGGATAAGAAGAAGTAACAAAGACATTTATGATCTGTTTAAGTCCCCGCTAATCACTGGTATCATGAAGGCTAATAGACTACAATGGCTGGGGCATATAGACAGAATGGAAGATAATAGGGAAACAAAACTCGCCTACACTCAGGAAATAAATGACCGTAGACCCTGAGGTAGACCAAGAAGACGGTGGAGAGATAATACATATACAGACCTACAAGCACTTGGAATCAACGACTGGCAAGAGAAGGTCCACCAGAGAGATGAATGGAGACGGATTGTATCTGCAGCTAAGAACCTCAATGGCTCGGAACGCTGAAGAAGAAGATTATATAATCATTTCCTAATTCTTTATATTTATTATATCATCATTTCTAATCCCCTTCTTCTATTAAAACTGACAGTTTTCGTCAAGAATTTCATTTCTCACGAAACTAGTTTTCTATCAGCGATCTTCGGCTGCTGAAAATGTGCTGTCCTGAGAAAGAGACGCAGACAAGTGTAGAAACTCTGGCATCATTCAATCAATGTCCGACACGTCGATCCTTCAAATGTCATCTTACTGTGTGCAGACACCTGATAGCAGAAGTCAATCTGTTAGACAAAAAAAGCAAAATAAGATAGCAGTGACATGTAACAGAAACCTCGAAGTGGAAGTAAAATATTTCAAGGTGTCTCACACGGATCCGAACTTCGTGCATCACAATAGTAGATAGGAATGCGATTTGTGGATGTTTGTTGCACACTTTTTGCGATTGTGTGTGTGTGTGTGTGTGTGTGTGTGTGTGTGTGTGTGTGTGTGTGTGGTGGGTGGGTGGGTGGGTGGGTGGGTGGGTGGGTGGGTGGGTGTGTGTGTGTGTGTGTGTGCGTGCGTGCGTGTGTGTGTGTGTGTGTGTGTGTGTGTGTGTGTGTGTGTGTGTGTGTGAATCAGTTAACTGTGATTGGGATATTTATATAATTATTTTCACTTCGCGGAAAGAAGGTGGACGGAGGGGAGGGGGGGGGGGGATTTCGAATAGTTGTATTGTTATAATTGTTCACCGTTTTTGGGGATACATATATTCAAGGTTTTCTTTTTTAACATCCACCCATCATGTGCCATGCCGGAAAGAGTGGGCGGTCATGACCCAATTTCACTCGATCACCAGAGTCGTGGATCAACTCAGTGTTCCTTCTCGACCATGCCATGCTGCCAAGCCATCCAGGTATTTACTTCTCAGTCTTCCCCTTGGTCTGTTCCCTTCGATCTTGCCAGTTGTCACCAAGTTCTCCAATCCATTTCTTCTCATAACATGTCCAAAAAATTTTGACTGTCTACGTCTAATTTCTCTAATCAGTTTACGATTTTCGTTTATTTCCTGTAGTACTTGGTCATTGGTTTTTCTGTCTGTCCATGGTATTCTTTGCATTTTCCTCAGAAACCACATTTCTACAGCCATCAGATGTTTTTCAGCTTGACTGCTCATTGTCCAAGTTTCACATCCATACAAAAGTACAGGTTCTATGTAGCATCTTAACACTATTTTTCTCGTTTCAGTTGACATCTTTTTATTGGTCAGTATGTGTTCATCTTGCAAAAGACTACTTTCGCAAAGGCGATTATTGTTCTAATCTCTTCAAGACGTCTCCCATAAGATGTTATGACTGTTCCGAGATAATTGTACCGATTCACTTGTTGATAACATGGCTCGAGACACAGACATTCACTAGGGCTTGTTTCCTTAGCGACTCAATGAACATGATCAAGAGGATAGAGGAGGGGTCGATCCGAAGAGAATGGTTGCTGCCTCTGGAGCGGTCTCGACTGGCAAAGATTAGTTTCATCTTCGTGCCAGGGCATGCGGGAGTACAAGGAAATGAGCGGGCTGACAAGCTCGCAGGTGAGGCTACTGTGGAGGGCGGACGCGCCATGGACCAGGCCGACATTCTGAATGCTCTACGAGAAGTAAGACTTTTGCGAGAACCAAGTGATGACTGTGAATCTACAACAATGGCCAGACTGCGAGAGCAGCAAATTAAAAGAGGTGTGGCCAAACAAGAACACTACGCAGGAAGCCAAAGAAGATTGATAAACCAACACAGAACTGGCGTCGTTAGCCGCTACACGCTGCGGGATTTGATGAGGAGGGGATCCGAGCACTTATGGACTGAATGGTTCGATGTGCAATGAGGATGATCTGTCGACTAACTAACTAACTAACTAACTAACTAACTAACTTGTTGAAGAATATTCCCATTTACTTGTATATTACATTGTGATATTTCTTTCTTCCCAGGGACGACCATAATCTATGCCTTTTTACTATTTACGAGGGGAAGTCAATAAGTAAGTCACAAATGGCTGTAGAAAATATGATAACAACTTGATACAAGTTTATTTTTATACATACATTGTCCCTTTATTTCTCAACAAAATTTCCACCAACATTGACGCACCGACCCCATCGTTTTATCAGTCCTCGCAAACCGGCTGCATAGAACTGCGTGCTCTGTTTTCTAAACCACGTTTTCACTTCACATTCAACTTCGGCGTCATTCGCGAAATGTCTCCCGCCAAGGTGGATTTTCAGTGTTTATACTGATAAATGTTTGTCCCGTAAAGCGGTGCTTGGCTGGGTAGGGGAAAAAAAAAAAAAAAAAAAAGTTATGAGGTCGAGTCAATAAGTAAGTCACACAGTTCTGTGGGATGGCAGGTAAATGATATTGGCCTACTTCATTATCAATCCTTATGGCAGCTTGTTGTTGCCAATATATGTTTTTTATACGTCTAATGTCTTTCCCATCAAATTTTAGATCTGCAAGCATATCTACCATGTTGACATGTCTAACTCTATCGAAAGCCTTTGTGTAGTCAATAAAGCAAAGATGATATCTTTGTTTACTTCTATGGAACGTTCAATAACTGATCGCAGAATATTCACAGCATTTACCTTCTACAAATCTCTACCGTTGCGAAAGTTGAGACCATAACCAACAACTATCTGTCGGCTGCCCTCAAAATCTTAACGTAAGGTTTACATTTGAAATGTATAATGTTTATTTCGGCAACTTTTGCAGTTTGTCTTTTACCAGATGTATTGTTGTTATCGTTCCTCTGGAGTAAACTAGGCAGGTCAAGAGAGGGATCATGCTGCATGGGCAATACATGGTCTCTACAATTCAGCCCAGGCTTGAAATAGCAGTTATTATGACGTTTTTTGAAGCACAATGTAACGAACTATCGTTTGTTAAGACGGCAAGGTGCCAGTACAGTTTCCGACGAAGAACCGTGTTTGCACATACATATTGTCATCATCATCATGGATCAAGACCTTCGCAGAGCTTTGGTCTTCTCAAAGTCGCCGAAACAATTGTCGTTATTAGCCGGTTAACCTTGCTTCATACATATTCTTTCCGATTTGACAATTGACGTTGGTAATGTATATTCGACGACTTGTTCTAGCATCTTGATTCCATTCTCATAGTACAGTTCTTCGATAGTATCTACTGCATGCTTTCACTCCACTTGACAACCTCATTTGTTTCCAGTCTGTCATCGGTAAATGAACTGTTGCCCATGGTTGGCACAGTAGCTGGGGCAGATTGTCTCCTAGTTAGATAACGGGTTGGCAAATATTCCAAAGTTGACACCAGCGGAGGTGGCTTTATATGGGGGTTCGTATTTAATGCCATATGAGTCATGGATAATTTTGCAATCGCTAAAGAAGAAAATCAGAGATGTTGATTTTACACGTTACAGAAAAATTCTCACCAAGAAGAAGGAAAATATTGACATTCCTTATGACGTGAATATCGAAGAAAACTGAGAAACTGAAAAACTTTGGCCATATAAAATGTCACTGTAGTTTTGAAAGAACAGTGAAGGAAAGCATGGCTTCTGGAGTTCGAAGTAAGGAAGACCAGGAGAACTTTCTATTAAACAGCAGTAGGAACGATTAGTAGTATGACTCTTCGCTGACTGTTGAACGAGGAGATGAAGCGAGTATGAGAATATCCTGAGTGCAGTGATGTCGGTTCTTAGCTCAACTCAATTCATAGCTTCTGGAAGAAAAGGCAGGGATCTTCCAACATAAATATGGTCACGGGGCATTGAATATATAGGGTGCATTTTTAATGACTGTGAATGTTTGAAAATATTTCCAGTCCCAATTTTGTATTCACCCTCTGTAAAGTTCATGCAATATAATAGCAACTTAGAATGAAAAAGAGAAAAAAAAAAAACAACAACAACAACAACAATCGCAAAAATTGTGCAACAAACATCCACAAATCACATACCCTAAAAACTATTGTGATGCACGAAGTTCGGATCTGTGTGAGACAATTTGAAACATTTTTACGTCTACTTAAATACAAAACTTGGACCGATAATATTTTCAAACACTGCACAGTTATTAAAAGTACACCCTGCAGCTATCTCAAACTATCTCTACTCTTTGTTCCCGTAACGAGTTGGTTCCTGGTTTCATGTCGAGAGGCACAGTGAAAAACAGTTATCTTTGGGAACTTAAAACTAAATTTAAAAAAAAAATAATCTATGGGCAAAAATACACGCCAACCATTGATCACAATCAGCAATTAAAAATTTTGAAAATGTCTCAAACTATGAATATCTTGGCACCATAATCCACAAGAATTTGCGCTATGCAAACGAAATCTGCTGCAGACTGACCATAACAATGCAGAGGTTAAACAGTATTGGAAATGTACACAGGGATTAGAAATGCATGAGACAAGAGATCTAGCAAACGATCGAGAATTGTTTCGGCGGCGGACATTAGAGCGTCGTTCTGCAAAAAGCTTTCTACTTGATGATGATGGTGATGATGATGATGATGATGATGATGATGATGAGATGATGATGATGATGATGATGTTGATGATGATGATGATGATATCTTTAATGTCATGTGACCACTGTTATATTGGTCGGCTCCTGTAACCTGTTCCAGGATCAACGCCATCCGTTATTGCTTGTTCTAATTCTTATTCTAAATGGTGACTTTTAATATGTGACCAAAGTAGTTTAGTTTGAGAGAGGTAGCACTGTGTATGAGCTAGTTTACTGTGATGTTTAGATCTTGTTGAATATCTTCTTTAGTTTCAGAAACATTATACTGTTTATAGGTTGAGATACGTTGGGTCAAGAACCGACGTCACAACACCCGCGTCATTCCGAAAGTGCTTCGTCTTCATCTTCAACAACCAGCGAAGAGTTCCAATACTAATGATACCAGTTGCAGTTTGATTATGTGCCCATCTGGCCTTTCCTCGGAGTATAGGGAGAGTGACATTGTTCTCTTTGAATAACCATACTGTCAACACTCCAACACCAACTGTAAATCTGGGTTCAGAGACGGTGGAAAGAAAGCAGTCAATGAATTACATGGGGATACGTTATGATGGAAGTCTTGCTTATCATGAGCACATAGACCGGGTGGTAACAAAGGCCAAGCGAGGTTTGGCTGTGATGCGGGTAATGGCGGCGCCAAACTATGAGCAACGCCATCTATGTCTCCATTACGATGGTCTGGTCTTTTCTGTTTTGGAGTATGCGATGGCGATCCTGACTATCAGCCGTAAGCAGATGGAAAGGATGGAAAGGATACAGAACGAAGCTATGCGTATTACTCTTGGATGTACAAGAGATACAGAATGGAGGGCGATGCGCTACCTTCTTGATTTTGCAATCATTGGGGACAGAATACAAATTTGCAGAGGACATGCCTACCTCAGAGCGCAAACACACAACATCCACTGCACAGTGACATTAAGAAGGTAAAGGGCAGCTGGGTAAAAAGAGGAATGGATCGTGGATGGGTCAAGCCGAAGACAATTCTTCAACAGGTGTGTTCACTTGAGGACTTAGAACCTGGTGAGGAGTGGGTACAAATGCCAACAGATTTCTGTACGTCCTTTTCAGTTTGCATCCAACTAGACATAAAATGCAGACAAGAAAATCCGGCTGCTGTGGAAGCGGAAGTACAGGCTATGATTTTTGAGAATTCTTTGAAGGGTGATGCTGTCATTTACACAGATGGGCCGGTCGTTCGACAAGCGAAAAGTTAATGGGCTTTTACAACTCAGGCCGTAATTGTGAAGGAAGATTCCGGTGCTTTTGCTTTGACCACAAGTAGCCTGACTATGGAAGTCATGGCAGTAAGTAAAGCAATAACATGGCTCGAGACACAGGCATTCAATAGGGCATGTTTCCTTAGCGACTCAATGAGCATGCTTAAGAACATAGAGATGGGGTGGATCCGAAGAGAGTGGTTGCTGTCTCTGGAGCGGTCGCGCTGGCAAAGATAAGTTTAATTTTCGTGCCAGGCCATGCGGATGTACGAGGAAATGAGCGGGCTGACAAGCTTGCAGGTAAGGCACTGTGGAAGGCGGACGAGCCATGGACAAGGCTGACATTCTGAATGCTCTACGAGAAGTATGTCGTTCGCGAGAACAAAGTGATGACTGTGAATCTACAGCCATGGTCAGGCTGCGAGAACAGCAAGTTAAAAAGGGGGTGACAAAACAAGAACACTAAGCGGGAAGCCAAAGAAGATTAATAAACCAACACAGAACTGGTGTCATCAGTCTCTACACGCTGCGGGATTTACTGAGAAGGGGAACCGAGCACTTATGGACGAATGTTTCGATGTGCAATGAGGATATTTCGACTAACCAACCAACCAACCAACCAACCAACCAACCAACCTACCAACCAACCAACCAACCAACCAACCAACCAACCAACCAACTAACTAACTAACTAACTAACTAACTAACTAACTAACTAACTAACTAACTAACTAACTAACTAACTAACTAACTAACTAAACTAACTAACTAACTAACTAACTAACTAACTAACTAGCTAACTAACTAACTAACTAACTAACTAACTTAATTAACTAATTAACTAACTAACTAACAGAGCATCGACCATATATTCTAGTCACACCCTGTGGCGCAAATGTCTACAGGCAATGTTGGTTTATATGTTCTTCCGTTCTCTACACATGATCACAAGAAGCCCTAACCACATCTGCCTTTTTGTGCACCTGCCTGTGGTACAAACCCTGCCCATTTGGCCGCCAGCTCGTATTCCAAGAAGAAGAAGAAGAAGAAGAAGAAGAAGAAGAAGAAGAAGAAGAAGAAGAAGAAGAAGGAGAAGAAGAAGAAGAAGAAGAAGAAGAAGAAGAAGAAGAAGAAGAAGAAGAAGAAGAAGAAGAAGAAGAAGAAGAAGAAGACGAAGACGAAGAAGAAGAAGAAGAAGAAGAAGAAGAAGAAGAAGAAGAAGAAGAAGAAGACGAAGACGAAGAAGAAGAAGAAGAAGACGAAGAAGAAGAAGAAGAAGAAGAAGAAGAAGAAGAAGAAGAAGAAGAAGAAGAAGAAGAAGAAGAAGAAGAAGCAGAAGAAGGGGAGGAAGAGGACTTATTGATATCAATTGCGGTTCAGTTATTTACATGCTGCTTTCTATTGTAAACATAATTATCAGACCATAAACGAACGAAATCGCGCACGTAAAAGTTATCTGTCATAAATACTGGCACGCCGTCGTGAACGCTAGAGAACATAAGCCTCAACTAATGGCCCATGGTCTTTTAAGAGTTAAGCATGATTGATATAATACCCATTGCCCAGATCTTTTCAGAAAATTGGAGCATTGCCGAACTAGCAAACGATTTCTGCTCGAGCAGTTCTCAAATTGACAATCTGCGACCGAATTCAGCCTCCTATAATCGATGGAGAGTGTATTCACCCCCGGACATCTTTCATATTTCCACACTGCCATTGTAAGTCTATCATGATGGGAAAATAATTCCCCCGGCGCATCGATACTACTCGCAATGCTTTTGCCTTTGAATATGGGGTGGCGGAAGGGGTTGCGTCTCACTGGCGCGCGTTGTCATTTAGAGTCCAATAAAACTAAACAAAGATGGCTAACCCTGGTTTGTTTAGACCTCTGGTTCCAAATCAATGGCGTCGCTGAGCTGGGACCAAGGGGAATGACTGCTGCCCTTACGTTAGAAAGTGGCTTCTAATTTACTTGTGTGATAAACGTCAGACTCAAGGCTCAGGCTTAATTCCTCAGGTTCAAGACACACCCCACCCCCTGTTCTACACCTCAAGGTACTATAGGCAGTAGGTCGCAGATAAACGTCGCACTGGGTTTTCACCTTCAGTTTTCGAACACACTAGTTTGTATGCCGACTCCCCTAAATTTCTTACCTGGCTACGCCTCGGATCGAAAATCTTGGTTTCGATCCTAAACAGGGTCACACAGTGTTTTCTGAGTGGGGGAATCTCGGTTATGTGTATGTACCTATAAAGCCATAATTCCTTGTGGAAGAGAAATGAGTCCATCAACATGTCGGTGGACTCTGGACATTAGAGACATTCTGCACGAGGTAAGGGAACTGACACAGGATCGAGATTCTGTTCGTCGGGTTGTAATGAGAGCTATGTTCCGCAAACAATTTGCTAGAGTATGATGATGATGTATGAGTGCACCGTGAAGACACAGGACGAGGGTGATGGAGCCTTATTACAGCCGACCGTCCACGCGGAGATGACACTTGATTTATTTATTGAAATATTTACATAAAATTACACCCCGAAGTTTTTCAACACCTATACACTTCACTATAAGTAAATCTCCCTGTACACACCCAAGGCGCATTCGGCTAGACCTCTGTTTGAATATGGGCCATCCATCATCCATCATGTGACATGCCGAGTGTGGGCGGTCATGTTCTGCCATCTCACTCGATCACCAGAGTCGTGGATCAGCTCCGTGTTCCTGTCGACCATGCCACGTGGCCAAGCCATCCAGGTATTTACTTCTCAGTCTTCCCCTTGGTCTCTTCCCTTCGATCTTGCCAGTTGTCACCAAGTCATTTCTTCTCATAACATGCCCCCAAAAAATTGACTGTCTACGTCTAATTTCTGTAATCAGTTTACGATCTTCATTTGTTTATTGAAGGACTTGTTCATTGGTTTTTCTGTCTGTCCGTAAATGGACCACGGGCACTCAATGGCAATGTCACGCCTGCCACCTTTGCTTCCCTTTACAAATTCCTGTACCTGTTTTAGGCTGGCTGGGTCGAGCAAGGAACCCAGGTCCATTAAAACATTCTAAACCGCCCTGATGCGGATCGACCAAAAGACAGGCGAGGGTCTAGCCGCAATTCCCATATGTCAGTATGATTATACTGTAATGCTCTACGACGTCACTCCCACCCCCATATGTGAGTATTGTTATACTGTAATGCTCTACTACGTCACTCCCACCCACATATGTGAGTATTGTTATACTGTAATGTTCTACTTCGCCACTCCCACCCCATATGTCAGTATTGTTATACTGTAATGCTCTACTACGTCACTCCCACCCCCATATGTGAGTATTGTTATACTGTAATGCTCTACTACGTCACTCCCACCCCCATATGTCAGTATTGTTATACTGTAATGCTCTACTACGTCACTCCCACCCCCATATGTGAGTATTGTTATAATGTAATGCTCTACTACGTCACTCCCACCCCCATATGTCAGTATGATTATATTGTAATGCTCTACTACGTCACTCCCACCCCCATATGTCAGTATGATTATACTGTAATGCTCTACTACGTCACTCCCACCCCCCATATGTCAGTATTGTTATACTGTAATGCTCTACTACGTCACTCCCACCCTCATATGTGAGTATTGTTATACTGTAATGCTCTACTACGTCACTCCCACCCCCATATGTGAGTATTGTTATACTGTAATGCTCTACTACGTCACTCCCACCCCCATATGTCAGTATTGTTATACTGTAATGCTCTACTACGTCACTCCCACCCCCATATGTGAGTATTGTTATACTGTAATGCTCTACTACGTCACTCCCACCCCCATATGTCAGTATTGTTATACTGTAATGCTCTACTACGTCACTCCCACCCCCATATGTGAGTATTGTTATACTGTAATGCTCTACTACGTCACTCCCACCCCCATATGTCAGTATTGTTATACTGTAATGCTCTACTACGTCACTCCCACCCCCATATGTCAGTATTGTTATACTGTAATGCTCTACTACGTCACTCCCACCCCCATATGTCAGTATGATTATACTGTAATGTTCTACTAAGCTACTCCTACTCCCATATGTCAGTATGATTATACTGTAATGTTCTACTACGCCACTCCCACCCACATATGTCAGTACTGCCATACTGTAATGTTCTTCTAGCAGCTGTATGGTGAGACAGGAGCTTCTTGGTTGCGGATACCTAAAAAAAAAAGTTTGTTGCTTATCCTTTACAGGACGCAGCAGTCAACTCAAATTTTAAATATTTTACTTTTAATTCCGGTGTCGTGCCTTGATTAACTCTATATGAAGTGTTGTTGTTGTTAATGTTGATGATAATGACTATAATGTTGATGATGATGACTATAATGATGATGATAATGACTATAATGTTGATGATAATGACTATAATGTTGATGATAATGACTATAATGTTGATGATAATGACTATAATGTTGATGATAATGACTATAATGTTGATGATAATGACTATAATGTTGATGATGATGACTATAATGTTGACGATAATGACTATAATGTTGATGATAATGACTATAATGTTGATGATAATGACTATAATGTTGATGATAATGACTATAATGTTGATGATGATGACTATAATGTTGATGATAATGACTATAATGTTGATGATAATGACTATAATGTTGATGATAATGACTATAATGTTGATGATAATGACTATAATGTTGATGATGATGACTATAATGTTGATGATGATGACTATAATGTTGATGATGAAGATGATGATCCCAGAGCTGCACATTTGTCCACTTTTTGACTGTTTGTGATTCCTGAGCAAGTCTACGTTCAATAGTTTGCCATTGCTTTCTCCCGTATATGACCGCTTAAAAAAGTCGCTTAAAAGTCGACAGGGTCGACTTCATTTCACCCGGTTTTATCCCATATGGCTCGGTCTCTTTCCGCACAAAGCACGAACTCTGTCGCTCTAGCGACGAGCCACAGGAGTCTCCTAAAAATTTAACTCGTGAACCGAAGGACGCGGCCCGGAATCGAACCCACAACCTTCGGAGCTCGAGTTAAACGGCTTGACCACTTTGCCACGAAGACTCCCATATGACCGACACTCATACAACTGTATGTAACCCAACACAAGGCGGCCTGCTTCCCAGTCGTCCGCAGCTGTGTTTCAAACGCGGTATGAGGGATTACACATTGCACCCGTTATCGCTTCGCCACATAGCTGGCTAAAGTCATTGAAAATCCGCACTGTTCAAATATATCAAACATGTTATATTACATTCTGTATTTGGTATACAACGTTAAAGTAGTCTCATAGCCAATACAGGTCGGGAACTGTGACGGATAGGCCATATAGGGCACGACCAACCACTGGCCGATAGGTCAGTGTGACAACTTGATAAAAGTGCCCCCCCCCCCCCAACATTAGACATGTTAAAGAGTTTATATTCTTACAGTAGTTTTAGTCACACAAGTCCGTGTGTTGCCGGGGCTCATAAGGGAAGCAAAGAATAGCAACACTGTAGCCTACCAAGCATGTCGTAAGAGGCGACTAAGGAGGCTTGATGGTTCCGTCGCCCTGCTACTGAGTGAGTGCGTGGCGCGACATTGTGAGCTGTGAGTGTCGTGTGAAATGCTTTTGAATCTGCCTGAGGTTTTTTTGGAACGTGACTGCATCTTCGGAGTGATGGCAGGTGGCTATGTCCCAGAGTTGACCGGTTTTTGCCTTATGCAGACATGCGTGGCTGCTGGGATTCTGGTTGACTGCCACTGTCATCAGCGATGAACTGTATTTTCGTGGACTGTGTGGGTGAACATCTAGGAAACATTCAGATAGGAAAATGACTGCTGATTCCATCAGAGATGAACAGGGTGTTTCGTGGGGGACTGGTGTGTTGACATTCTGGTGGCGGCATTATGCACAGTGTATCTGTGCGGGCTGTTGTTTGTCGAGACTCCTGTCTTTTCCACTTTTCACATTGGGCAGTGGGAGGCGTTTTATGTGATATTCACTGGCACAGGAACTGAGCATAATGGGGACGGCCCGTTGCTGTGAAGTTGGAACTGCGACTAACTAACTAACTAACTAACTAAGTAGTTTTACCTCCTGGCAATCACTATAGTTAGACCCATCCGCTACTGGTCATGACATTATGAGGTCAGTTCCTAGTATCGCGGCCTTTCCTTCCCAGATAATTTCCAATAAACTCTATGGACCGCTGTGTGAACTGAAAAAGACAGTTCAATTCATACAAGAGACAGCACTACAGTTATAGACATATTTCAAGCGAACGAAAGAAGAAGAAGAAGATAATTTCCAGAAAATTATAAAAATTGCCCGGTACCCATTTTATGACGCTCAGCCGATCGCAGAACCGTTTATCCTGCCACTGATGAG
The DNA here is from genome assembly GCA_963921405.1 of Cepaea hortensis. Lineage (NCBI taxonomy): Eukaryota > Metazoa > Mollusca > Gastropoda > Stylommatophora > Helicidae > Cepaea > Cepaea hortensis. The sequence continues at coordinate 37,585,868 of OY992897.1, read as the reverse complement.
TTTTGAACCCTGACCATTGTCTTTAACGAACTAATCACTATGTCACGGGGCTTCTTGTTTGCATCAAATAGAACACATTTCCACGCCATGAGCGGTATAGTGTGTAAAGTGCTAGTTATAATTTTGTAGTCCAATCTGCACACGATGTGTGGTCTGGTTAATTTCACGCCTGTCGCCTTTATTTTCTATGAATTTCCTGGTCCCTGTTTTAGGCTGGCTCGACCTGGCAGGCCAGATCAATTTAAAATAAATTCCAGGGAATATGAAGCAAAGACCACCAGACATGAGGTTCCTGAGGTGAAGGTTGCGAATACTTTGGACTGCCAGAGTAACTGGCAATGATTGCTTGGAAGAGGCTAATAGAAGTAGAATATAATATATAACTATATGATAGAGATAAACAACGTTCTTGTTTCATGTAATGAGAAGAGAGGCATTTAAAGACGTGACGACTGGATAAATCAGCAGGAAAATAGATAGACCGAAAGAAATGATGCTGGATGGGCTGAGACGGTGGTATGGAGGAATATAATTAACAGAGTTGATCCAGACACCAAGGACCGTAATCTGTAGAGACATGAACGCCTATAATAGCTGGCAGGGCACAAGATGATGATGACGGCCACACGACCGGTCCTTTTTCAGTATAGAGGGTTTGACATTTTTGATGTTAATTTCTGGTGTCGTGGTTTGAATTACTCTATAGGAATTGTTGCTGCTGTTAATGATGATGTTAATGGTGATATTGTTGATGATGATGATGATGATGTTGATGGTGATGATGATGATATTACCAGAGCTGGACAGTTTTAGACAACCCTATTTTAGACAACCCACATTTGAAAGACAGTTATTAGAGGGGCGTGGGAGTGGTGGGGGTGGCACTTCTCTGGATGATGATGATGGATGATAAGATCATCTAAGAGAATAAGCTGTTGGGGGGGGGGGGATTACACAAGTGTGCATGTCATAATAGATACACACATGTTGATCCTCGTCGCTGCCACAGAGTTTGTGCACTGCCTTGAGATGTTCCTTCTGTGACCAATATATGGAGACAGAGGCTTCTATGACAATATCCGCCTCCACTGCCTTTGTCCGAGGAAGACTCAAAAATACACGGAGAAGAGAAGCAGAGATCTAAATGAATGATATGGGGAGGGCGTGGATGCAGCTGCGTAAGACAGCTAAGGATAGAAAGGCTTGGAGAGAGTTCGTTGAGGGAGAGAGAGAGAGAGAGAGAGAGAGAGAGAGAGAGAGAGAGAGAGAGAGAGAGAGAGAGAGAGAGAGAGAGACGGGGCTGCGTGAGACAGCTAAGGATAGAAATGCTTGGATAGAGCTGGTTGAGGGGATAGAGGAAGATAGAGGAATGAAGGACATGGACGGAGTTACATGAGACAGCAAAGGATAGGACAGCTTTGAGTGAGTTCGTTAAGGTGATAAAGGCCGAAGGAAGAATGAAGGGACTTCTTGTCCCCAACATGGAGGATAGGCAGTTGAGCTGTTAAGGCCTCTGGCTGTTTATGCTTGTGGCTACGGTTTGCTTACGCATTTTCCTCATGTTGGACTTGTAATGCATGGTTCCGTCGTCCTGCTACTGAGTTGATTGCGTGGAACGACATTGTGAGCTGTGCATTTCGTGTGGAATATTTTTACATCTTGCAGAGTGACCTGCATGTTCAGAAGAATGGCGGCCGGTCGGTCGCTGAACTAACTGGGTTGCCTTACGCAGTGATGTGTGGATGCTGGTTTTCTAGTGACTGCGGCTTCCATCGACGATAACTGTATTTTTCGCGGTGGACTTTTGTGTTGGCATTCTGACAGCTGCATTACGCATAGTATACCTATGTGGGCTGTTTGATTGTCGAGACTCCTGTCTGTTCCACTTTTCACATGGGGTAGTGAGGAGCATTTTGTGTGATATTCACGGACACAGGAACGGAGCATTATGGGGCGACTCTTTGCTCTGAAGTCCTAACCGCGACTATCTAACTAACTAACTAACTAACTATGTGACTGACTGACTGACTGACTGACTGACTGACTGATTAACGAAGATTAACGAAGAATGAAGGACACATATATTTCCTCGAACAGACAAGAAACACCACAGGGCCCGAATTATAACACGTTGACAGCCCGACAGTTCAACAGGGACTGGATACGTTGTTCTTCAAAGCCAGCCAGAAGAATGTGGATGAAGTTGCATGACACATCTAAGGGTAGAAGTACTTGGAGTGAGTTGGTTCAGTGGGATAAAGGAAGACAGAGTAGTGAAGGACATGGACGAAGGTGTATGACATAGCTAAGTAAATGAATGAATCACCAAAAAACGAGAAGTAGATTGCGAGCTTTACTAAAACACGACTACAAGAGACAAATTGGACGTTGCGGCCAAAGGCTTCCTCACCACAAGACAAACAAACACAAACCGACACAAAACTACAAGAAACACACTACATGACAATATTAAACTAATTAAAGGTACTTATCTGAATCGGCATCCTTGCTAGGGGAGACTGGCTTGGAGTGATTTGATTGAGGGGGATAAAAGAAGGCAGGAATGAAGAACATGGGCGGAGGTGTATGACGCAGCCATAAAATAGAATGGCTTGGAGTGATTTGGTTGCGTGGGGTTAAGGACGAAAGAAGAACGAAGGTAATTTTTAATGTACCAGACCACATTCACGGGTTACTAGGTCACGCTGGTGTGAAATCTGGGGATAATTGTCCTGGCTCACCGCCTTCGACTCTCTGTAGGCAGAAATGGGTCACGCACCTGCTTATTAAGAGGTGAGAGTAATCACGTGTGCAGCTATTGAACATTAAGTGTTGGTGGAAACGGATGTGTGAAGTCAATCAATGGAACTAAGCTGACGTGAAAACTGAAGTGTTTGAAGAGATCACCAAGTTTTGCTGAGTTCACCGGTGTGTGGAGTGGCATCATTGATAGAAATCTATGAGACTCGAACAAACAGTGTAATTAGGAATCTCCACGGAAAGAGAGCCACACTCTTCCACTAAAATCTTTATCAACGAAAAAAACCACACACACGCACGCACGCACGCACGCACGCACGCACACACACACACACACACACACACATACACAAAATAACTGGAAACTGAAATAATCAAAAATAAGTAATCCACACGTTTAACGCATATTATAAAACATACACTTTTGATAGTTTCAACGAACATCACAAAATATCAATGTATAATAGTGTAAGCAAATATCTTAAAACACAATTGTTTGATAGTTTCAACACATATCACAACATATCAATGTTTTATGGCTTCAACAAATATACAAACATATACATTTTTTATAGTTTCAATAAATAACACACACAAATCAATGTTTGATAGTTTCAACAAATACAAAACATATCAATGTTTGATACTTCCAAAAATATAATTAAACATCAACGTTTGATGGTTTCAACAAATATCTCAAAATATCACTCTTTGTTGATAGTTGTATCATATATATATTGAAAAAAAAAATAGTTTCAACAAATATAACAAAATATTCATGTTTGATAGTTACAACAAATATAACAAAATATAATGTTTTGATGGTTTCAGTAATAAAATAATATATCAGTTTTTGATTAGTTCCAACGCTGTTATAAAATACGCATTTGGATAGTTACAAAAAACATAACAGACTATTTTTCGATAGTTTCAATAATATAATAATATATAAGTTGTTTTAATGGTTTCAACAATATAACAAGTTTTTGATTAGTTACTACAAATTTAACAAAATATAAATTTTTGATAGTTATAAAATTTTTTACAAAATATAAATTTTTTGACAGACATCTCATCGAACAGAAATGTCTATACACGTATAATAAATCCAAGGAACGTAACTAGTGACCTTGCTTGATATCCATACAATTGTTCTCAGTTTCCAATCAGAATCCTAAACACGTGGTAAAGGCATTCCTCTGGCATATATTACTATATATATGAGAAGGTTCGACTTTCATACACGATCACGACAGAAGAACAAGAAAAAAAAAAAAAGAATAAAATCTGAAGTAACAGTCGTAACCTTTAAAAAAAAAAAAAAAAAATTCACATTGGTAACTACTACTGACAGATTTATAACGACAAAAAGAATTTGGAAGATTTTTCCAGGACTCCGCATGTCACAACCATAACGATTTATGCAAGTCTGGTGATAGCCAGGAGATATCCTCGACGGCGGATAATCAGATAGTCTAGACTTTGTCTCCTAATTCAAGATTCGAGGATACTTCAGATGTAATTCCGTTCCTACACAGTCTGCGTTGGTTACTCGATTCTGCCAAGCGATCTTCACTTTTTCAATGGTGGTCCCGAGTCTCGACCAGAGATGGATCAATAGCATTCAGGAAGCCACGTATTTTCACACTGGGCACTTGGGGCGTGTGGTGACTGTCGTCTGGCGGACGCTGTAATGCTGAAGTATGTGGGGGAATTTATTTAATATTCTTGACGTAATGTTATCAGCATTGGCGACTGAAACATTCTTTGTCTTCTGTATTTTAATAATACAAGTTGGTTGCATGTAATGGCTGTGGAAATATGGTTTCTGAGAAAAACTGTATAGAATACCATGGATAGTTGAAAAACCAATGACCAAGTCCTACAAGAGAAATGAAAATCGTAAACTGATTAGAGAAATTAGACGTAGACAGTCAACATTTTTTGGACACATTATGAGAAGAAATAAATTGGAGAACTTGGTGGCAACTGGCAAGATCGAGGGGAAGAGAACAAAGGGATGGCAGAGAAGTAAATACCTGGATGGCTTGGCCTCGTGGTATGGTCGAGACAAGAACACTGAGCTGATCCACGACTCTGGTGATCGAGTGAGATGGCGAAACATGACCGCCCACTCTTATCGGCATGGCACATGTTGAATGAATGTAGATGTCGTTGCAGTCAATCCCATAATTCTTTGGCTATTTCTGATTTACTAGGCTATGTTTGCGTTGAGTAGTTTTCCACTGCTTTATGAATGGCAAACACCTCATCGCATCGAAATCAACGCAAAGCCATCTGATTCGAAATCGCCTGCGACTAATATGATATGTTGGAGTATTGCGATCCTGCGTTTCACTAACCCCAGGCAACCCAATCCAATCGAATCCAATGTTTGGGAATAGATGTTTCGTTCCCGTTCAACCGTCGAATTCTCGACTGGTTACAATTGGTGCCCTTGTGGTGAATCTACTTCTACTTGCGTAGATAGGGCTGCGATTTCGCTTCCTGGAGTCAGTGTCATGTGTCTGTTATTGTGTTTCAGCTTTGTTGTCGTTTCTCATGTCTGTTCAGAGTCGCACACTTGTAAGGCCTGCGTTGCGCTCCTTCTCCGTGTAATGGTGATTATTCCCCTTCAAGTAGTTATTTACCAGTCGTCATCCTTCCCCCATGCAAGTTACCATCTTGGTCTGTTTTCGTATCGTCTTGGTCTGTTTTCGTATCGTCTTGGTCTTCTCGGATACCTTGTGTTGTGGACGACTCGATAGCTTGATCTTCTCATGTACCTTGTGTCGTGGACGACTCGATAACTTGATCTTCTCATGTACCTTGTGTTGTGGACGACTCGATATCTTGATCTTCTCAGGTACCTTGTGTCGTGGACGACTCGATAACTTGATCTTCTCAGGTACCTTGTGTCGTGGACGACTCGATAGCTTGATCTTCTCAGATACCTTGTGTCGTGGACGACTCGATAACTTGATCTTCTCAGGTACCTTGTGTCGTGGACGACTCGATATCTTGATCTTCTCAGGTACCTTGTGTTGTGGACGACTCGATAGCTTGATCTTCTCAGGTACCTTGTGTCGTGGACGACTCGATAACTTGATCTTCTCAGATACCTTGTGTCGTGGACGACTCGATATCTTGATCTTCTCAGGTACCTTGTGTCGTGGACGACTCGATAACTTGATCTTCTCAGGTACCTTGTGTTGTGGACGACTCGATAGCTTGATCTTCTCAGGTACCTTGTGTCGTGGACTACTCGATAGCTTGATCTTGCTGGAGAGTAATAGCCACAGAAGGCATAAATACCACCGTTGCATTTTGAGTAAGATCAGCATTTTCGCACCGGCTAGCTCTGTGGCTGAAGGGCTTGCGAACGCGGTTTGTGAGCCCGTATACCCGGGTTCGAAACACGGCGGTGCTGGTTTTTTTCGAAAAAGGTATAGAGGCCGGTCGTTCAGAAAGCAATGGCAAACTACTGAACGTAACACTTGCCTAGTACATCAACAGCAGCTGAAAATGCTGGTGTTGACTGCAACGTCCCGTAAGGGATACGCAACACAATTAAATTAATTAGCACGCTTGTCTGCTAACCCTATAGTCGTGTGTTCGATCCTCCCTCCTCTTCCCTGGAAGAGACACAGCCTAAAGCGGGCACCAGAAAATGTTCAGGGAGGTAAAGAAGGCCGCTGTTATATCGATCTCATCCCTCAATGATTGCCGATTGGTCTATAACAAATATAGGGTCAACACTATAAACCCTGCACCCTCACACGTGAAAACTGGTAATTCCCGTTACTTTACTTACCACACTTGGCCT
>OY992897.1:37528114-37579082 GCA_963921405.1 Cepaea hortensis | reverse complement strand
CGAAACAAACAAATAAATCATATATATATATATATATATATATATATAAATCGTTGTATGTATGTATGTATGTATGGATATATGTGGATCCGTCCTTTATGCGTTTGTGAACGGTCCATCCGATTGAGATGAAATTTTCTACACGTTTTCCTTTCATTCCTGTGCAACCAACTGTCATAGTTTTATCTATCAGCTGTCAGCTATTACCTTCCTAACATTTAATTTTGTAATTACATGACTGAACATAAGAAAATATAAAAAAATATAAAAAAGGGATATAACTTTTAGTAGCATTGTTATATCTTAAGTTAAGTCCCCTGGCTATAGATATCTATATGAATTAAATGAGATGCTCCCCACCAGGGACTGGGTGCAGCCGGGCCAGGTCAGACAGACAGATAGACAGACAGATAGACAGACTGACAGACAGACAGATAGTCGGGAATGGGAGCCAAGTTTACTTTAGATAGATCTCTTCCAATCATATTTTCTATCTATTCTTCTATTCTATCTATATTTTGTTGTTATGTTCGGGCCGAACATACATACATAGATAGATAGATAGATAGATAGATAGATAGGTAGGTAGGTAGGTAGGTAGATAGAGATAGATAGATCGATCGGGACGGGAGCTTATATGACTACTTGTATGAATTAAATGAGATGCTCCCCACCAGGAGCTGGCAAAGCCGGGCCGGGTCAGACAGACAGACAGACAGACAGACAAGCAGACAGACAGACAGACAGACAGATAGATAGATAGATAGATAGATAAATAAATAGATACATACATACATACATACATAGACACATAGATAGATAGATACATAGATAGGTATATAGATAGATAGATCCCCGCCAGAGCCTGGGCGAAGCCGAGCCGGGCAGCTAGTATCTTATATATAAAAGGCAATCTCCGTCTGTATGCCTGTATGTCTGTATGTCCTTTATGCGTTCGCGAACGGCCCATCCGATTGAGATGAAATTTTCTACACGTCTTCTTCTTATTACCGCGCAGCCAACTGTGATATTATTTTAGTGCGAAATCGGCTGCTTACTTAATATTATTTAATTTTTCATTTTACATTATAATTTATATACAGCGAGGGACTTAACTCTAGAAAAGTTATTTCAAGGGGCATAACTTTTAATAGCTTTTCTGTATACCCTATAGTCATATTGTTGCATCGTTTTCAAAGATTTATAAACTCTTGTCTATAGTTATGTACCGGCATATGAGTTATAATAAATAATGATACAATCTTTAAGGAATTTTCAAAGTTTTCATAAAAATAATGCACAATGCGTAACATTGTAACTCATCTTTTTATGCTTACGAAGTTATCTACAGTCATGCAGGTGATTAGAAACGGTTTCATTAAAAATAATGGATGGTGTGTGTAAGGACATTCTTTAAGTTACTTTTTTGTTGTTGTATGAATTTAATGAGACTCTACCCGCCATGAGCTGGGCGCAGCCACGCCGGGTCAGATAGATAGACAGACCCACCTTTTCGCTGCAGTTAACTACAGGCATATGCGTTATAATCCTCCTCCTCCTCCTCCTCTCATCTCCTCCTCCTACCCTCTTCCTCTTCCCCTCCTCCCTCTCCCTCCTCGCTCTTCCTCCTCTTTCCTCCTCCTCCTCCCTCTTCTTCCTCCTACCTCCTCGCCCTCCTCCCTCCTAATCACTCCTCTTCCTTCCTCCTCCCTTCTCCTCCTCTCTCCTACTCCTCCCTCCTCCTCCATCTTCCCTCCTCCTCCCTCTCCTCCTCCATCCTCCCCTCTTCCTGCGTTCTTCTCCTCCCTCCTTCTCCCTCCTCCTCCTCCTTCTCCTTCCTCCTCCCTCTTCCTCCTCCCTCTTCCTCCTCCCTCCTCCTCCCCTCCTCCCCCTCCTCCCTCTTCCTCCTCCTCCCTCTTCCTCTCCTCCCTACTCCTCCTCCTCCCTCCTCCTCCCTCCTCCTCCCTCATCCTCCTCCCTCCTCTCGTTCCTCCTCCTTCCTCCTCCCTCCTCCTCCTCCCTCCTCCTCCTCTCTCCTCCTCCTAATCCCTCCTCCTCCCTCCTATTCCTCCCTACTCCTCCTCCTCCCTCCTCTTCCCTCCTCCTGTCTCCGCCTATCTCTTCCTCCCTCCTCCCCCTCCCTCCTCCTCCCTCCTCCACCCTCCCTCCTCCTCCCTCCTCCTCCTACTCCTCCGTTTTCTTCTTCTTCTGCTGCTGCTGCTGCCGCCGCTCCATTTATCAAAGTAATTGTTGGGGAAGATGTAAAGACCTTCAAGTGCTCTGTATAATGCTTTTTGTAAGTTGGTCTTCGTTTATCTAAGGTTGTTCTAACTGCAACCAATAAATGATTAGACAGACAGGCAGACAGACAGACAGACAGACACACAGACAGACAGACAGAAGACAGAAAGAAAGACAGACAGACAGACAGACAGACAGACAGAGAGGGAGGGACAGACAGGCAGACAGACAGACAGACAGTCGGGAACGGGAACTTATATGACTACTTATATGAATTAAATGAGATGCTCCCCATCAGAGGCTGGTCGAAGCCGGGCCGTATCAGACAGACAGACAGACAGACAGACAGACAGATAGACAGACAGACAGATATATAGTCGGGAATGGGAACGGGAGCTTATATGACTACTTATATGAATTAAATGAGATGCTCCACACCAGGAGCTGGGTGATGCCGGGCCGGGTCAGACAGACAGACAGACAGATAGTCGGTAACGGGAACGAGAACTTATATGACTACTTATATGAATTAAATGAGATGCTCCCCACTAGGAACTTGGCGAAGCCGGGCCTGGTCAGCTAGTATATATATATATATATATATATATATATATATATATATATATATATATATATATATATATATATATATACTAGCTGACCCTGCCCGGCTTCGCCCAGACCCTGGTGGGGAGCATCTCATTTAATTCATATAAGTAGTCATATAAGTTCTCGTTCCCGTTACCGACTATCTGTCTGTCTGACTGTCTGTCTGTCTGTCTGTCTGACCCAGCCCGTCTTCGCCCAGACCCTGATGGGGAGCATGTCATTTAATTCATATAAGTAGTCATATAAGTTCCCGTTCCCGACTGTCTGTCTGTCTGTCTATCTATCTATCTGTCTGTCTGTCTGACCCAGTCCAGCCCATGGTGGAGAGCATCTCATTTAAATCATATAAGTAGTCATAAGATCCCGTTCCCGACTATCTGTCTGACTGTCTGTCTGTCTTGGGTAAATGGAGGAGGGAGGAGGAAGAGGGAGGTGGAGGAGGGAGGAGGAGGGCGGAGACAGGAGGAGTAGGGAGGAATAGGAGGGAGGAGGAGGGATTAGGAGGGGGAGGAGGAGGGAGGAGGAGGAGGGAGGAGAAGGAGGAGATGAGGGAGGAGGAGGGAGCAGGAGGAGGAGAAAGAGGGAGGAGGAGGAATGTGAAGGAAGGAGGAGGTAGAGGGAGGAGGAGGGAGGAGGAGGAGGGAGGAGGAGGGGGAGGAGGAGGAGGGAAGAGGAGGTAGAGGGAGGAGGAGGGAAGAGGAGGAGGAGGAAGGAGGAGGAAGAGGGAGGAGGAGGGAGGAGGAGGAGTGAGGAGGTAGAGGGAGGAGGAGGAGGGAGGAAAAGGGAGGAGGAGGAGGAGAAGGAAGAAGGAGGAGAAGGGAGGAGGCAGAGGGAGAAGGAGGAGGAGGGAGGAAGAGGGAGCAGGAAGAGGGAGGAGGGAGAGGGAGGAGGAAGAGGGAGGAGGAGGAGGAAGAGGGAGGAGGAAGAGGAGGAAGAGGAGGGAGAGGGAGGAGGGGAAGAGGAAGAGGGTAGGAGGAGGAGGGGAGAGGAGGAGAAGGGAGGAGGAGGGAGGAGGTAGTAGGATGGAGAAGTAAGAGGGAGGAGGTAGGAGGAGGAGGAGGGACGAGGAGGCAGGAGGAGGAAGAGGGTAGGAGGAGGAAGAGGGGGGAGGAGGAGAAGAATGGAGAAGGAGGGAGGAGGAGAAGGAGGAGGCAGAGGGAGAAGAAGGAAGGAGGAGGAGGAAGGAGGGAGAGGAAGGAGGGAGAATGAGGAGGGGAGGAAGGAAAGGGAGGTGGAGGAGGAGGAGGTAGAGGGAGGAGGAGGAGGAGGAGGAGGGAGGAAAAGGGAGGAGGAGGGAGGAGAAGGAAGAAGGAGGAGGAAGAGGGAGGAGGAGGATTGAAGAAGGAGGAGGAAGAGGGAGGAGGAGGAGGTAGAGGGAGGAGGAGGAAGAGGGAGGAGGAGGAGGAAGAGGGAGGAGGAGGGAGGAGGAGGAGTGAGGAGGTAGAGGGAGGAGGAGGAGGGAGGAAAAGGGAGGAGAGGAGGGAGAAGGAAGAAGGAGGAGGAGGGAGGAGGTAGAGGGAGGAGGAGGAGGAGGGAGGAGGAGGAGTGAGGAGGTAGAGGGAGGAGGAGGAGGGAGGAAAAGGAGGAGGAGGGAGAGAGAAGGAAGAAGGAGGAGGAAGAGGGAGGAGGAGGATGGAAGAAGGAGGAGAAGAGGGAGGAGGAGGATGGAGGAGGAGGGAGGAGGAGGAAGAGGGAAGAGGAGGGATGTGGAGGACGGAGGAGGAGGGAGGAGGTAGAGGGAGGAGTAGGAGAAAGGAAAAGGGAGGGGAGAGAGAGGAGAAGTGAGGAGGTAGGAGGAGGAGGAAGAGGGAGAAAGAGGAAGAGGAAGAGGGAGGAGGAGGAAAGGAGGAGGAGGATGGAAGAAGGAGGAGGTAGAGGGAGGAGGGGGAGGGGAAGAGGAAGAGGGTAGGAGGAGGAGGGAGAGGGGAGGAGGGATGTGAGGAAGGAGGAGGAGGAGGTGTAGAGGAGGATGAGGAGGGAGGAGGAGAGTGGGGGGAGGGGAGGAGGAGGGAGGAGGAAGAGGAGGAGGAGGGGAGGATGAGAACGCAGGAGGAGGGAGAGGGAGGAGGATGAGGAGGAGAGAGGAGGTGGAGAGAGGAAGAGGTAGAAGGAGGAGGGAGAAGGAGGAGGGAGGAGAAGGAGGGGGAGGAGGAGGAGGAGGATGAATGAGGAGGGAGGAGGTAGTAGGATGATTGATTGCCATCCCACCAGGTTAATATGTTATCGCGGACCTCAGAGAGAACTATCTATGTAGAAGACCATTTCCTGGACGTACGTATTTTGGGAGGGGGAGGAGGGAGGAGGGAGGAGGAGGAAGAAGAAAAAAAAACTACGACAGTGGGCTGCACTGGAATGAAAGGAAGGCGTGTAGAAAATTTCATCTCAATCGGATGGGCCGTTCGCGAGCGCATAAAGGACAGACGGACATACGGACAGACGGACAGACGGAGATCCTTTTTTATATATAAGATATATATATATATATATATATATATATATATATATATATATATATATATATATATATAGTATATATAGGAAAGGGAAAATGGAGGATGTAGTGGGGAATTATGGTTTAGGTACAAGAAATGAAAGAGGGGAAAAGCTAATAGAATGGGCAAATATCAATGATATGATAATTGGAAACACATGGTTTTAACACCATAAAAGACGACTGTACACATGGATAAGCCCTGATAAGAAAATACGCAACCAAATTGACTACATACTAATTAATAAAAGATTTAGAAATGCTTTAATTAATGTAAAGACAATGCCTGGTGCTGACTGTAATAGTGATCATGTACCACTATGTGGACAAATAAAAGTAAGATTAAAGAGAGGGAAAAAAATGTTTAAGAACATGAGACTTAATAAAGAGATTCTGAAAATAGATAAAGAAATGCAAGAACAATACAGAGTGACTGTGAAAAATAGGTACAATGCAATAACTAAAATACAGAGTATAGATGAACAATGGGAAATGTTAAGGGACTCCATTCATCAAACTAGCAAAGAAGTATTACCGGAGAGAGGCAAAATAGCTAAGAAAAAATGGATGAATGAAGATATCTTAAAACTGATGGACAAAAGAAAACAGAGTAAAAATGACAAACAAGAATACGCTAAGATAAATAAAGAAATAAAAGATAAATGTGGGAAGGCTAAAGAAAGTTGGTTAAACGAGCAATGCAAAAAAATTGAATTAAATTCCATTAAAGATACAAAAAATATGCACAGACAAATCAGTGAGCTTACAGGAAGAAAAATAAGAATAAATACAGGGTGTTTGAAATCAAAAACAGGAAAGATAATATTAGAGGAAGATGCTATAATGAAGAGGTGGAATGAGTATATAAGAGAATTATATGAAGGAGAAAGGGAAGAATTAACAGAAGATAGTAACTTAGAAGGTCCACCTATTCTGAAAGAAGAAGTCGCTGACGCTATGAAACGTATGAAGAAAGGAAAAACAGCTGGGCCAGATGAAATCACAATAGAAGAATTAGAAGTATTGGGAGAATTTGGAGTAGATATATTAACCAAAATGTTGAATGATATTTACATTTGAAAATTATTTTAAATTATTTTATTTGAAATGAGATTTACAGCAGTGATATGCTGAAATCTGTATTTATAGCTATACCAAAAAGACCAGGAGCAATTGATTGTGAAGATTTTCGTACAATTAACCTTATAAACCATATCACTAAGCTTCTACTCAGAATCATAATGAGAAGAACCAAAAAGAAAATAAAAATGGAAATTAGTGAAGAACAGTATGGATTTGTGGAAGGAAAGGGCACAAACAATGCAATTTATACATTACGGACACTAATAGAAAGGTCAATAGAGAAACAGAGAGACATATATTTGTGCTTCATAGATTATACTAAGGCATTTGATAAAGTAAAACATGATGAACTGATTAAAATGTTGGAAGATATCAACATTGATGGAAAAAATTTAAGAATAATAAAGAATATTTACTGGAACCAAGTAGCAGTAATTAAAATGGGAAATAAAGAGGGTAGTTACGAACAGATAAAGCTAGGAGTACGACAAGGGTGTGTCTTGTCACCAGATCTTTTCTCCCTGTATAGCGAAGTAATAATGAGAGAGATCAAAGAGATGCCAGGAATACTAGTTGGAGGTTATAATATAAATAATATACGCTATGCAGATGACACAGTATTGGTGGCGGATAATCCAACAGACCTACAACAGTTATTAGACGTAGTAGTAACAGAGAGTGCAAGGAAAGGACTCTCCTTGAATATCAAGAAAACAGTAACAATGGTAATATCAAAGAAAATGGTGACACCAAAATGTGACATAGAAATAGAAGGGAAAATCCTTAACCAAGTTGATAATTTTAGATACCTAGGGGCATTTATAACATCAGATGGAAGATGTACAACAGAGATTAGGAGCAGAATAGGGCAGGCAAAAGCCGCATTTCAGAAAATGAAGAGTATCTTATGCAATAAGTCACTATCACTGAATGTAAGAAAGAGAGTGCTGAAATGCTATGTAGAACCAGTTTTGCTGTATGGCAGTGAATCTTGGAATGTAAATGAACAAATTAAGAAGAAATTAGAAGCAACAGAGATGTGGTTCCTGAGACAAATGTTGCGAATTCCTTGGACTGCCAGAGTAACTAACGACGACTGCCTGAAACAGGCTAACGAAACTAGAACATTATATACAACAATAAGACAGAGACAAACAGCTTTCCTCGGTCATGTGATGAGAAGCGAGGCATTGGAGAACATCGTAACAACTGGAAAGATTGAGGGGAAGAGAGGCAGAGGTAGACCAAGAGAAGTGATGCTGGATGGATTGAGACGGTGGCATGGAGGAATATCAGCAGCAGAGTTGATCCAGAAAACCAAAGACCGAGATCTATGGAGAGCCATGAACGCCTACGCCAGCCGGCACGGCACTTGATGATGATGATGATATATATATATATACTAGCTGACCCGGCCCGGCTTCGCCCAGGCCCTGGAGGGGAGCATCTCATTTAATTCATATAAGTAGTCATATAAGCTCCCGTTCCCGAATATCTGTCTGTCTGTCTGACGCGGCCCGGCTTCACCCAGTCCCTGGTGGGGAGCATCTCATTTAATTCATATACGTAGTCATATAAGCTCCCGTTCCCGACTATCTGTCTGTCTGTCTGTCTGTCTGTCTGTCTGTCTGTCTGTCTGTCTGTCTGTCTGTCTGTCTGTCTGTCTGTCTGTCTCGGCTTCACCCAGTCCCTGGTGGGGCGCATCTTATTTAATTCATATACGTAGTCATATAAGCTCCCGTTCCCGACCATCTGTCTGTCTGTCTGTCTATCTATCTGATCCGGCGTGGCTTCGCCCAGCTCCTGGCGCACAGTAACTTAAAAGAATGTCCTTCCACACACCATCCATTATTTTTAATGAAAACTGTTTTTAATCACCTACATGACTGCAGATAACTTCTTTAAGCATAAAAAGAGAGTTACAATGTTATGCATTATGCATTATTTTTATGAAACCTTTGAAAATGCCTTAAAGATTATATCATTATTTATTATAACTCATATGCCTGTAAATAACTATAGACAAAGAGTTTATAAATCTTTGAAAACGATGCAACAATATGACTATAAAGTATATAGAAATGTTATTAAAAGTTATGCCCCTTGAAATAACATTTCTAGAGTTAAGTCCCCTTGCTATATAGAAATTATAATGAAATATGAAATATTAAATTTTAGTAAGTAAGTACCCGAAAAAAAACAACTAAAAAACTGTGACAGAAAGTTGCACAGGAATGGAAAGACAACGTGTAGAAAATTTCATCTCAATCGGATGGACCGTTCGCGAACCCATAAAGAACGGACATACATACTTTGCCTTTTATAGATATAGATTGTCCCAATGCAGTTTCGTCGGTCTCCCTGGCGTAGGTGTTAACGTCTTTCAACGTAATCCCGTATATTATCGTGAGTAATGCAGCTGCGCGAGATTCGGTAGCGGATCGCGCCGCATTGGTTACTTACGGGGGTATGTGAGCCGGTCGCTCAGAAAGCAATGGCAAACCACTGAGTGTAATCTGCCCTAGTACATCAACAACAGCTGAAAGATGCTGGTGTTGACTGCAACGTCCTGTAAGGGATATGCAACAACCAAAAAAAAAAAAAAAAAATGCAGTTTCCTGCTCTTGGTACGTGAAACGATAGCACCTTCACATATTGAAAGCTGTCGTGTATAGTGGAATAGGCGGTCAATTTATCGCTCACTTTGGTAAGCAACGAGCCCACGCGTCTTATCCTGACATTACCAGCGCAGCTCGCCACCAGCTTCGCTATCTCGCCCGCTTAATTAAGAGTCTGGGATAGTCATATGTATGTTGTGTTCAAACATCTCTGACATTGTACGTGCACACCCACATAGGCAGCTGTTTGGGATACGGGAGCTCTAAATACTAGTCTCAGGTTCACAATGACCAAAAGTTTGGGGAACCTTCTTGTAATGCGTTTATACACAGAATGCAGCTCTATTCTGGACAACTTTCTATGTGTCCTCATGCGGATGTGAAGTTAATCTATCTATCTATCTATCTATCTATCTATCTATCTATCTATCTATCTATCTATCTATCTATCTATCTATCTATCTATCTATCTATCTATCTATCTATCTATCTATCTATCTATCTATCTATCTATCTATCTATCTATCTATCTATCTATCTATCTATCTATCTATCTATCTATCTATCTATCTATCTATCTATCTATCTATCTATCTATCTATCTATCTATCTATCTATCTATCTATCTATCTATCTATCTATCTATCTATCTATCTATCTATCTATCTATCTATCTATCTATCTATCTATCTATCTATCTATCTATCTATCTATCTATCTATCTATCTATCTATCTATCTATCTATCTATCTATCTATCTATCCATCTATCCATCTATCTATCTATCCATCTATCTATCTATCTATCTATCTATCTATCTATCTATCTATCTATCTATCTATCTATCTATCTATCTATCTATCTATCTATCTATCTATCTATCTATCTGCCTGCCTGCCTGCCTGCCTGCCTGCCTGCCTGTCTGTCTGTCTGTCTGTCTGTCTGTCTGTCTGTCTGCCTGTCTGTCTGTCTGTCTGTTCACCCACCCACCCATCTGTCTATCCCTCATCGGACCATCCTTCTGGCCGGCCGTCCTTTCGTGTGGCTGTCTTTGTGACAGCTTGTCTCTGTCTGTGAATGTGCGTGTGCGTACGTGTCCATGAATTACGTGACGTAGAGGCAAAGACTTACTACATCCTGTGACACACCGCGAGTTGTTGCACTTTTACACCACGAGTTACTGCACTTGGTGATAACAACAGTTACCACCCTTAGTATCGCCACACAAAGTGATATCTCTACATCTGCACCCCGGCAGTGCTTATCATAATGTGCGCATACACTCCTACCGGCTGTTGCATTAATCACCGGATCAGTTAACATTCGCCGAGAAAAGTTTAGAGTGTCTAAACTATGAGCGATTGTGAAAGAAGAGGTATTATTATATTGTCACCACAGTTCATATCAACGAGAGACTTGATTTTACAGTCTTACTGGTTGGATTAATGTGATGTGTACCTCGGCCTCTGTGGCTTCTCGGTTAGAGAGACGCAGTTAAACAATTATTCCTTTGGTGGCAAGTGGTTAAAACGCCTACTTCCTGTTTCGAAGTTCGATTCTGGAAACAGTCATTGGGTACTCAAGTGCCATTTTCTCGGAGATTTCTTAGGGTCGTCGCTGGAGCTACTGAGTTCATGCGGCGTGCGACGATTTCGGCAGCAGTCTACCAGCCTTACGGAAAGAGACGGAGCAATATGGCAATAAACCCTGTGCATGGAAGTAGATCCTATTTTTTTATAACTCCTTTTTTGTACAATTCCGCGTTGATTTATTGCACTAATACTACCTCATTCTCATTTCATCTCATCATGTTCCTCTTGTACCTTGCGGTGTCGAGGTGAAGTTTAAACAGCGGGAGAGTGCCCGCTTATGAGCTTCATGTATCAATATTCCCATGGACTCTGTTAATCCCTGCATCCATCGTTTACGTGGTCGACCTCTTCCTCTGCTTCCCTCTGGTCTGTACTACAGTGCTTGTTGTGGTAAACTGTTGGTTGGTAACCTACTTGCATAGCCAAATCATTTGACTTGCTGCCTTCTAATACAATCTAGTGCAGCTACAACCCCCACTTCAGTCCTGATTTCTTCATTTCTAATCTTATCTCTTCTTGATACATTGAGAATTCTTCTCAGGAATCTTCTTCTTCTTTGCGTTCATCCGGAGTGTTTTTTCAGATGTGATTGCGGTGTGTCTGTTATGCGCCCTTGGGCCGAAACCCGTAGGCCAACACATCCGGCTTTAGCGTGCTTTTTTTTAAAAAAATACCAGGTAGCATTCCTGGGAGACTCTCACTTATGCTGTACCGTTCACAACCCAGCTGGCCAAGTTTGAACGGTCGAAGACAACGGTCATCCCTCAAAGGAAGGCAGGGACAGTCCATGGCATTTTCCGCCATCCATGGTGGCTTCCATAGTTGCAGGGCCGGCACATAGCGCCCTGGTCCTGGGCTCACCGAGGGAATCGTCACGTCCTGCTCATGGCTGCTTTAATTCCTCACTTCAATATATTGGGCATTTCGTTCACTACGGGCCGTTCCCGCACAAACCAGACCGGTCTGCAGACGGTATCCACTCAGCGAGTTTTTGGTTTGGACATGTGCTTGTCTTTGTGCCCATCAGAGATGTTCCAGGCACGACAAACATTCGGAAAACTACCTAGTCAGAGCTGTTCCGAACAAGAGCGGCATTCGGAGACTAGGTAGTCAGAGCTGTTCCTAGCACGAAGGAAATTTCACTCGGACGGTTTTTGCGTTGTGCCTGATTTATTTGCACCCGTAGGCCAGCACATCCGGCTTCAGCAGGCATTTTTAAGGGTTAGCCTTCCCGGGGTTTCGAGAGACGTTAGACCACTCAATGGATTCGCTAGCCGTGGGTTCCATTTCTTGTTATTGAGACGTTTTCCCACTTTTTGTCTACACTCTCTATGAGTGATACAGACAGTTTTCGTAACCATGTCATTCGACTGAGGCACTTTTCTGCCTTTTTGTACTCGCTCACGAGGTAGGCTACATGTGCTGCCGGCTCAGCACCTTACCTCCGTGCAGGGGTGAACGAGAAACGGCCAGGCCCTCTTATCCGGGAATCCCTCATATCCCTCAGCTGAGAGCCTTTGAACAAGTATCAGAACTGGGCATGTAGCGTGCTCAGTATCTCACCTCTACTTTTCGGTAGATGGTATCGGCCCAGCTCTAACATCCGAGGGTTTGTGGCCTAAACCCTCGACAGAGAGCCTTAGGATGTTGTCCGGACCAGGAACTTCTGCCTTCGTGCGCCTGATTTAAACTTTTGACTGCTATCCTCAGTCTACCTGCAGAGCAGCAGGATGTGTCTCTCTTAGTCTGGCCCCTATCCCATAAGCTTTCCGATATGTAGTTTTCATCCATCGGCAAGCAGATGGGGTCGATGGGACACGCAAGCTACCCCACCACGGCAAGGTGGAGACACGTCGGGGGAGTTCTCAGGAATCTCATTTCTGTTGTGATTTTTCTTTCCTCTTTTTCTGTCATTGTCCAGGTTTAGCATTGGTAACATAGAGTTGGTAGGACGATTGTGTTGTAAAGTGCTTTCTTATTAGTTATTGATACATGTTTGTTCTTTAGTATTGGTGCCATTTGTCCAATGAGTTGGTTTGCCTTATTGCATCTATTTTCGATCTCGCCTTCTGATTTGCCATTTGATGATATTATACTTCCTAGGTACTTGAAACTCTTTACTTGTTTCAAGGATGTTCGTTTAGGTGAATCGTTGTTGTTTTATCTTCTTTAGCTGTAGTCAATACCTCTGTTCTACTTTTGCTAATTTTCATGTTATGTTCCCTACACATTCCGTTTAGACTATTAATGTGGTCTTGTAATACAGCTTCTGATTTTGCTATTAGTGCTTGGTCGTCCGCAAACGATAGTTCTCTAATGGTTAGATTTGCAGATGGTTCTTCTTCTGTGTTCTCGTCATGCGGTGTTCTTGCGGTTTCTGTTTGGCTGGTTTCTTTACATATGTTGTCTATATATGTTATAAACAAGGAAGGGGACAGGACACAACCTTGTCGTACTCCAGATCTTATGGTGAAGGGCTCTGAGTGTCCTCCAGTTGCTCTCACTATGCATTCACTGTTGTTGTATAAACTTTTACATATGTTTGTTAGATGTGTACTCACTCCATATTGTATAAGGATTTCCCACAGCTTGTTTCTATCTACTCTACCAAATGCCTTTTCTTGGTCGACAAAGGCTAAGTAGAGTGTTTCATTGAAAATGGCATCTGTGCATCCTTTGTTTTTTTTCCCTAAATCCAAGTTGTGGTTCGCTTAGCTGGGGTTCTATAACAGTTCGTAGTCTTTACTGAAGAATTTTGCAAAATATTTTCCCAGTATGACTCAACAGTGAAATATCTCAGTATCGTGTGCAGTCTCTTGTGCTGCCATCGATTTTCCATAGTGGGATAATAATGGCGTTTCCCCAGTCTTGTGGTGTCTATTGTTCTACCCAAACATGGTTGAATAGTCTATGTAGCCATGCTGCTCCTACTTCTCTTGCTGCTTTAATAAGTTCATTTGGTATTTAATCTTGTCCTGGTAAATTGTTCAATAGGGCTAATCTGATGGCTTCTATAATTTCTTCTTTCAGTACTTCACTACCTCATTAACTACCTCATTAATATTAACACAGTAACTCACTACCTGATTATTGAGATCAAACTTGCTTCTGCAACTAGTAATAATGACGTTCTCTTGCTCTGTAGAGTGTCGCGCCTCAGCACTTCGAAATTCCCTAGACTCTGGTGGCAACGATCCTGCCTAAACCAGCTTCTACAATCAGCCTCCCCCCCCCCCCCCCATTCGACAGGGATTCACTTCTAAAACTAACTAAAACGCTGTTGCTGTCAGGGATCTTTCGTGGCATTGTCGCTTGTCGTCTCTGGGGGGGGGGGGGGACAGTAGAATCAACAAGCACACTTCAAATTCCCTTTTTCCAGTGTTGGGTCTATAGCTGGACCTTTGTTTACACACCCCCTTTCCAGTCTTCTATTCTCTCTCTCTCTCTCTCTCTCTCTCTCTCTCTCTCTCTCTCTCTATTGCTACAAGACCATACCCCTCTCCACATTCCTCCAAAACATACCCACACAACAATGTCCTCCAATAAATACTACATTTATTTAATGAATACAAAGTGTCATGGGTGTGTATAGTGTATGTGTAAAGAAGTTTTTGGTGTGTTCTATCGTGTAGGTGAGATCAGATTGACAGTCTAATATCCACCTCACAGTTGTCATCACACAACGGCCATATATTGTCACCACAGCACAGAACTTGTTTACGCTCACCCAGTATAGTGTCTCTCTGAATGATGATGATGTCTTCACAATATCCTTGAACTTTAGAAATAAACGATACTTTCACCACAGCGTGTTTTTGAAAGGTAATGTCTTTCAGTGTGACATATCCAATATTTTGAATGGTTTTTATAGTCACGGGAATGTCTACACATCCCTTACAATTTAATGAATGATTGTCTATGTATGGATGACTAATCACAACAAAGTTTATATATATATATCCCTGACACACTGCTTCCATGTAATTCCAAGAATGTTCTAGTCCTCAGAGGAGAAGTTCTGGCATTACAGCTTTGTTTTCATTTATATTAAAGTTCAGAGGAACAATATTGATAGGTCGTTCTATGTGGGTTTGAAATGTCTTCTGCTGTCAGTCTAGTTTCTTGACTGAATTATGATGCTTTTATTTCTAGAACTGGATGACCTTAGGGTTTGACACAAGATTTAAATCTTGAGGATATTTATCACTGCACCAGACTATGGTAATGTCCTTCTTCTTATGAGTGTAGCTATTACAATTTCCTGTGGAGTGGAATTCAGCTGAGTTCAGTGGAGTTCAGTGGAACCTGTCGAACACCGGATGAGATCAACATAACTCAGACTTATTAGAGGTGAGAGTAGGCTGGTGGCCATTATCAGGTATAACTTCTATAGATTTGGAGAAATGATCTCTGACATAAGGTATAGGAGTTCTTCACATAATCTTAAGACAAGCTAAAAGAAGGAAAAGTCACAGGAAACTTGAGAAATCCCAGTAACCCCTATACTAGAATCTCCCATCATAGACCTATCTTCTATTATAATAGTAATCATACTATCAAGTGCCCTGACACCTTACTCAATCCACTAAGTTCCTTCTCAGCTAAATGTTGCCGACACTCTATATTATAATCACATCCGCAAATACACTAGGCTAGAGTTCTACTCTACACCACAACTACCTTATAATACTATTCCAGTCCTAGAATTAAACCACCGAGTCCCATCAAGGAAAACTGCCTGTTGCCTTCAAACAACCTAGACATCGTGATTAATGTTTCTATTTCGGCACTGAAATAAATCCACACTCCAGCCGGTGTCAAGCCAACATGTATACTGAATTAAACTGGTATTTTCAGACCAGTTATACTTTGGCTCCTCTTTTTGATCTTCATACAACACAAACCGAAATCTACTTTGATAAACAATCATTCTGGACATCAATGATTATCCACTCGTTTCTCGGGACTACGGATATACGGTTCCGTTACTTCAAAAGGCATCTGATCGTCTATCGTGACTCCGTTTTCCCATATCAAAGGTTTCTCCGGTGTTCAAAGGGTTTAAGATCGTCGTTTTCCGTCGCCCGTCTCCCAACAAACACGCGGTATCTGTTTTAATCGTGGAGTCAGTAACCTGTACTTACCTCAGAACCGAAGCGGTCTCTTGTTTTTCTGATCTTAGGAGCGACGCCTTCCAGCCATTTCGTGACAGGCATCATATATTGGCGAAAGGAACAGTGCGAAACTGTATGTTTGTAATATACATCGTTATTATCTTCAGAACATAGAAAGGGAGGGGGGCGAAGGGGAGGGGGGATAATTTGCAGTCTTATTTCAAAACAGGGAAACATGTTAGTACGAAGGGGCTTCAAATTAAAACCTTAAAAGTGTGATGGAAATTACAATAACCATGGCATTGTCATGTAACCTGGCAATATTGTTGTGAAACGGATGTCAAGAGTGTCAAGTACGTGACACCACGGTGCAACGAACACGGTGACGTCATTAGGACAGTTTAAAGATGGCTGCCGCACTTTGGCAGGTTACAAGAAATGGTATGGTTATTGTGATTTCTCTCACACTTTTAATGTTTTCATTTGCAGCCCCATCTTACATCCATTGATAATCATCATCTTGTCCTCTTCTGTCACCTCTAATCCTCCATTGCGACATAGGACTTCAACCAATTCAAACTAAGTCCTCATATCCCTATCTTATGCAGCTGTTATCTTGTCTCTTCATGTTAATTTCTGTTTCTACTTCTCTTCTTCGTGTATTTTTCAGTCTTCCTTTGTTTCTTGTGCCCTGTGTACTCCAGACAAGCAAAAACTGCATTCTGTCAAATGAAAGTTTTGTGCAATAAGTCATGGTCCTTGAAAGTTAAAAAAAAAAAGCTGTTGCATAATACACAGAACAAATTTTAACATAGTAAACAGGTGAAAAATAATCCACGGAAGAACTGGAGATGTGGTTTTATAGAAAAATGCTTAAAGTTAATTGAGCAGTCAAAACGAGAAATCAGGGCGTTATAAGGGAAGCTGAGTCGCAAAGACAACTTATCACAAATATCAGAAAGAGACAGTCATCGTTTTGTGACCGCTTTATGATCTCCCGCTTTCTATTTTCCCGTCAACGTTGCCGGTTATTGATGAATTTTCAACTTTAGTTCTCTTCATAACGCGATATAACAATCTTTACTGTCTACATATACCTTCTAATTTTTTTATGCATTCTCATCTTTCATATTACGAGGTATCATCTTGTATGCCACGTGATTATCCTGTAACATGCCATTCCATATTTTTTTTTGGGGGTGTATTCTCATCTTTCATATTATCATTTTGTATGCCACTTGATTTTATCATGTATAATATAACATTACTGTGATGTGAGTGAGAGAGGTAGTGAGTGGGAGAGAGAGAGAGAGAGAGAGAGAGAGAGAGAGAGAGAGAGAGAGAGAGAGAGAGAGAGAGAGAGAGAGAGAGAGTGAGAGAAAAGAGAGAGAGAGAGAGTTGAATTGCATCACTAATTTTTACGCTACACAATGTATATGTACAATTTTTTCTCCACTTCTTACAATTTTTGCGAGAATGCTCACGACAATCATCAGTGTCTCAACTGTGTGTAAAGTGTGGGAGTTTGTTCTTATTAGTTTCAATGATCATGTATGTGTGTAGATGTGAAGATGTTTGTTTCGGTGTGTATGTGAAGGATATGTGTGTGTGTGGGGGTGTGTGGAATGTATGTGTGGAGGGGTTGTGTGTGGGGGATGTGTATGGATTGATGGGTGATGTGTGGATGGGTGAAGGGATGTGTAGTCGGTGGGGGATGTATATGTGTGTGAGGGATGTGTGTGTGTGTGGGGGGGGGGGATATTTGGGATCATGTATGTGTGTAGATGTGAAGATGTTTGTTTGGGTGTGTATGTGAGGGATATGTGTGTGTGGGGGTGTGTGGGGGTGTGTGGAATGTATGTGTGGAATGTATGTGTGGAATGTATGTGTGGAGGGGTTGTGTGTGGGGGATGTGTATGGATTGATGGGTGATGTGTGGATGGGTGAAGGGATGTGTAGTCGGTGGGGGATGTATGTGTGTGTGAGGGATGTGTGTGTGTGGGGGATATTTGGGAGGATTATTGGAAGTATGTGGTTGTTGGTGGGTTGGGGGGTGTGGGTAGGGAATGTGTACTTGGGTGGGTGAATGGGTGTGTAGGAGATTGTGTGGGTTGGGGGATGGGTGTGTAATGAGTGTGGGGAATGAGTGTGGGGGTGTCTGTGAATGGGATATGTCTGTGTGGGTGGGAGTGTGTGAGTGAGGATGGGGTAAATGTGAGTGGGTGGAGGATGTATGTGTGGGTGGTGAGGATTTTTGTAGGTGGGGGATGTGTGGGTGGGTGGGGAGATGTGTGTGTGGGTGAGAGATGTGTGGGCGGGGATGTGTATGAGGAATGCATGTGGGGGATGTATGTGTGTGTGTGGGGGATTGTGTTTATGGGTGGAGTTTTGTGTGGGAGGGGAGATGTGTGATAGGTGGGGGAGGTGTGGGATGTGCAGGTGGATGACGGATGTATGTGAGGGTGGGCATGTGTGTTTGGCTGGGTGGTTTGGGTGTGTGTGGGTTGGAAGGTATATGAGAGATGCATGTGTTGATGGGCGGGTGGGTGATGTGTGGGTGTGAGTGGTTGATGGATGAGTACTGAGTGGGGATGTGTGTGAGAGATGAGTGTATGGTTGGGGGATGTGTGTGTTTGTGGGATGAATTGTGTGAGCGGCGGAAGTGTATGGGTGGGATATATGTGGGTCGTGGTGTGTGTGTGGGTGGGAGGTGTGTGTTTTGGGTGTTTATGGGTGGGGGATATGTATGGGCAGGTGGGGAGATGTGTTTGTGGGTGGGGATGTGTGTATAGGTGGAGGATGTGTAGTTGAGAGGTGGCAGATATTGGTTGGGTGAGTGGTTGTAGGTTGGCTGATGTGTGTGGGTGGGTGGGTGGAGACAATTGTGAGGGTGCAGGATGTATGTATGGACAGGTGCGGGATGTGTGGGTTGACGGAGGTATCTTTGTGTGATTTTGTGATGTGTGTTTTGCTGGGTGGTTGCGGGTGTGTGGTTGGGTGGTGGAGAATATGTGGGTGGGTGCGTGCGTGTCGGTTATGGGATGAGTGGGGAAATGTGTGTTGGTGGGGGATCGGTGGGTGGGTGGCGGCATGTATGTTTGCCTGAGTCTGTGTGAGTGCGTGGAGGTATGTGTGGGTGGGTTGGGGTGTGGTGGGTGGGTGATGTGTTGATGGCTGAGGGATGTGTGGATGGCTGTGGGGTGTGAGGGTCGATGGGGGATGTGTCTCACAATATTGCAATATGCACTGTTTATGTTTACAACTTTCATTTGACAATGTTTTTTCCCCTTGTGAATGCCAATCAATCAATCAATCATGTGCCATTCCGGAAAGCGTGGGCGGTCATGACTCGCCATTTCACTCGATCACCAGAGTCGTGGATCAACACACTGTTTCTGTCTCGTCCATGCCATGTGGCCAAGCCATACAGGTATTTTTCTCTCGGTCTTCCCCTTGGTCGGTTCC
Organism: Cepaea hortensis; assembly: GCA_963921405.1. Lineage (NCBI taxonomy): Eukaryota > Metazoa > Mollusca > Gastropoda > Stylommatophora > Helicidae > Cepaea > Cepaea hortensis. Next base: position 37,559,869 of record OY992897.1, on the reverse strand, counting down.
CCTCGATCTTGCAAGTTGTCAATAAGTTCTCCAATCCATTTCTTCTCATAACATGTCCAAAACGTTTTGACTGTCTTCGTCTAATTTCTCTAATCAGTCTACTATTTTCATTTGTCTCCTGTAGTACTTGGTCATTGGTTTTTCTATCTGTCCATGGTACTCTTTGCATTTTCCTCAGAAACCACATTTCTGTAGCCATCAAATGTTTTTCAGCTTGACTGCACATTGTCGAAGTTTCACATCCATACAAAAGAACAGGCTCTATGTACACCCTCAACACTATTTTTCTCGTTTCAATTGATATCTTTTTATTGGTCAGAATGTTTTTCATCTTGCTAAAGGCTACTTTAGCCATGGAGATTCTTGTTCTAATCTCTTCAAGGCATCTTCCATCAGATGTTATGACTGTTCCGAGATAATTGTACCGATTCACTTGGTGAAGAATATTCCCATTTGAATGTACCATGCGTAATATGCATTGTTTATGCTTACAAAATCAATTTGACAATGCTTTTTTTCCCTATGTAAATGTAACATGCACATTTGATGAATGAAAGATGAGTGATTGAAAGGGCCGAATGTAAGACGGGCCTGCGTGCCCAATTTGTTAAGGGTAAATCTGACGTCAAAATCATCTTCCAATTATCGACATTCATCAATGAAGCATTGGCCTTAACGATCTCACATTAAGTCGAGATATCCTTTGCCATCTCTTCAAGAACCAATTCTGATGTACGGAAGCCAGTCATGGACAGTTTGAGCACAAGTGAGGAATAATGTGGAAGCAACGGAGATGTGCTTGTAAAGAATAACAATGAAAACACAATGGATGAATAACACAAATAAAGTAATGAAGATATCTACAAAGACATTAACTCAGAAATAGAACTGGATCAATTTCACATTGTTTGGGTAGGTCATGGACTGGCGAGAACTGGAGTACGTCATGACACGGCAAGTTGGAGGCAAAGACAGGCGGGTGGGAGGGAGAGAGAACTAAAAGAGAAGATGCTGGACAGTCTGACATAATGGCGTTGAGGAACATCAGTATTAGAAATATTTAGCAGTACAAGAGACAGGAGGCTGTGGACATCAGTATTAGAAATGTTTGGCAGTACAAGAGACAGGAGGATGTGGACATCAGTATTAGAAATGTTTGGCAGTACAAGAGACAGGAGGCTGTGGACATCAGTATTACAAATGTTTGGCAGTACAAGAGACAGGAGGCTGTGGACATCAGTATTACAAATGTTTGGCAGTACAAGAGACAGGAGGCTGTGGACATCAGTATTAGAAATGTTTGGCAGTACAAGAGACAGGAGGCGGTGGACACCAGTATTAGAAATATTTGGCATTACAAGAGGCAGGAGGCTGTGGACATCAGTATTAGAAATGTTTGGCATTACAAGAGGCAGGAGGCTGTGGACATCTGTATTAGAAATGTTTGGCAGTACAAGAGACAGGAGGCTGTGGACATCAGTATTAGAAATGTTTGGCAGTACAAGAGACAGGAGGCTGTGGACATCTGTATTAGATGTTGTAGGATCAGTATTAGAGCTGATCGATTGGCTAAGGAAGTAGCAAAAGAAGAACAACCTGATGTGCCCATTACATACCACCAAAAGAAATGAATGATCAAATTAGTCAGAAGGCCACCAAACCTTACTCAAGATGACTACCACGTTATGGATAGACCAGAACAGGTAATTCTTCTGCGCCTCACAACAGGACACAATAGATTACGCAACCACATGTATACAAAATTCAAGATTGGTGACTCAGCCATGTGCACACGTGGATTGGCGTTGCAGACAGCAGAGCACAAACTCCAGAATTGCCCAAACTACAACATATCCAGGCGAACCTTCTGGCCTAGAGAGACAACAGTGGAAGATAAACTCTATGGACCGCTGAGTGAACTAAGAAAGACTGTTAGATTCATACAAGAGACAACATTGCAGCTATAGACATATTTCAGGCGAACGAAAGAAGAAGTAGAAGAATCAGTATTAGAAATGTTTGGCAGTACCAGAGACAGGAGGCTGTGCACAGATCTGATCACCGGTGCCATCCTGTGTTGACCATAGGAAGATTTAATGAAACACCTTCTTTCTTGGACATCCGTACACACACAATTTATTGAGAACAATAAGGGTTATCAGTCAGCCAAGCGCTGACTAAGTCCCCTCCAAGACAAAGTTTGCGAGAACCCAAAAGGTCTCTATTATTAGACGCATTCACCTGTCCAGTACCCTGCAGACAGACTTGCACCGTTTCTTGCACTTTTGTTCCAGACTTCAATATTTCCTTGTCCAGTTACTTGAGTTGTACTGTGAAAGATTATTGTACTTCCTTATTGGCATTTACTTTGACAATGAAGTCGTCTCCTTTAGTAGAGCAGAATATTTATAAATAAGAAGGTTACCTCCCTTACCAGAAGCAACCACTTGGAAAGTCGTAACTTGCTTCCCAAAGGTCTTGGGAGTTAACCGGCTTGGGAAGGACACATGGGCCAATGCGGCAACATTAGCATTTAATGTCTATGAGGGCTTCCAGGATAAACAAGAAACAGTGGCGGTGGCACTAGATCTGTAGGATGCTTACAACAGAGTCAGGTATGATCGGTTGATATACACTCTGTGGACTTGGAGGTCTGATCTTGGATTTTGAAACGGATTGCCGCAGTCCTTTATGAGCGTAAAATTGCTCTGTGCATGGGTTCCTGGACTTCTGACCCATGTACTTATTACACGTGGGTGCCACAGGGATCTGCCATGCCCCCAGTACTCTTTAATGTCTACTTCACCAGCAAAGTCGCAGCTATTGAGACATTAGGAATTGGTATGATCTAGACATTTGCAGATGATGTGCTGGTGTACAGAGAGGGAAGAGGCAGGGGAAGTTTGGATGAAGACTTACAGACGGCAGTAAACAATGTGGCTGAGAGGTGCGGGGACACAGGGGCCGTTATAAACTCAGACAAGGCATCGGTTGTGTGGTACTCCCTGGATAACCGAATCGTGAAGGTCATGTATTACATTGAATGGACGTCCTCTCAGTGGAGAGAGTAAATTGAAATACTTGGGAAATACTTTGACAGGTGTATGTCTTTTAAGGATCATTTGGAGGCGTTGGTGGTGAAGGCTGGTAAGAGACTTAATGCATTGAGGGCGAAGGCAACAAAATCAAATCAAATCAAATCAAATCAACTTTATTAGGGTCACAAATTGGGCGCGCAGGCCCGTCTTACATTCGGCCCTTACAATCACTCGTCTTTCGTTCATCAAGCGCATTATACATTTACATAGGAAGAAAAATAAACATTGTGAAATGAATGTTGTAGGATATACACAAACAAACTTGGAAATCATGTGACAAGAGAACCTATAATCAAATAGATCACATTTTAATTAACAACAGAAATGCATCAAACATACAGCAAGTCAGAAGTTATAGAGGAGCTGAGTGCCACAGTGACCACTTCCTCGTTGGAGCAAAATTTAAAATAAAACTTAAGAGAGCTTTCTATACTAAATTACAAAGATTACACCCAACATATAACAGAGAAAAACTGCAAGACATTACAGTCAAAGAGAAATTTACAGATGAAATAAAATGTAAACTTGAAACTCTGCAAAACCCTTTGGAGGAAAGCGTTGACCAAACTTGGTTGAACACCAAGAATACAATTCAGTCTACCGCAGAAGAATGTCTCGGTGTGTTAACCACGCATAGAAAGAACAGATGGTTCAATCAAAAATGTGAAGAAGCAGTCATTAGGAAGAAGAATGCCAGACATGTATGGTTAAATGACATCAATAACATCCAAAAGGAAGAGCATTCTAGAAATGAATGTAAAGAGGCTACAAAAATAGTCAGACAGCAGAAGCGAGAATATATGAGTAATATAATCAAAGATATGGAAACTAATCACCAGAAAAATGAATCCAGAAAATTTTGTAAAGAACTGAAGTCAATGAAACGAGGGCACCAACAAAACACATATGGTTTAAAAGACAAAAATGGGAATATGATAAATACCAATGAGGAAATGTGCAACACATGGAAAGAATATTTTATTGAATTACTAAATTGTGAAGCTCCAAGTCACATTTTCCCACAGGAAGAGGTTCTAACATGCGAACCACAAATTGAAGAATCACACGACTTAAAAACAATAAGGCAACTGGGACTGATGGAATTGCTGCTGAATTTATAAAGGCAGGTGGCCATGCATTACATCTAAAGCTATACGAACTAATAATAAAAATCTGGAGGACAGAAGAATTACCCCATGACTGGAAAGAGTCATTATTGATACCTATCTTTAAGAAAGGAGACAAGTTCCAATGTGGAAATTATAGAGGAATATCACTACTGTCCACAAGCTATAAGATACTATCCGCAGTATTACTAAATAGACTAAAACCATATTCAGAAGACATATTAGGTGACTACCAGGCGGGTTTTAGACAAAACAGATCAACAATAGATCAGATATTTATCTTACGACAAATAGCCGAGAAACATTGGGAATATAAAAGAGATCTCCATAACATTTTTGTGGATTTTAAAAAGGCTTATGATAGTGTCCATAGGAATAGTCTATGGAATGCTATGCAGGAATTTGGAATACCAAGGAAGTTAATCAACATGACCAGACTATGCATGGAAGATACTTATAATATAGTAACATATAAAGGCAGGAAATCAGACCCCTTCCAAATAACATCTGGCTTGAAACAGGGTGATGCACTATCGCCGCTACTCTTCAATCTGGCTCTAGAGAAAGTTGTAAGGAAGGTAAAGGAGGAATGTGATATTGGAGGAACATCCAAGCTGCTTGGTTATGCAGATGATATAGATATTATAGGGCAAAGTGAACAAAAGACATTGGAAATATTGACTCACTTAAAGGGAAAAGCCCAACAGATGGGGCTGGTTATCAACCAAGATAAGACAGAATATATGGTAATTTCAAGAGACGGAATGGCTAGAAACTCTGGCCACATACAAATAGATAATATGACCATTAAAAGAACGGAAACATACAAATACCTGGGTACAATCTTCAACTGCTCCAACATCATAAGGGAAGAAATACAAACTAGAATCAACTCTGGAAATAAGATATACTATGCACTACAACATCTACTAAAATCAAAGGCGCTATCTCGTAACACCAAAATCACAATATACAAAACACTGATCAGACCAGTTGTGCTGTATGGCTCTGAAACCTGGAGTACAACGAAAGGAGACGAAGCCTTGTTACAAACCTTTGAGAACAAAATTTTAAGACGCATCTTTGGACCCATTAGGGATACACAAAGTGGAGAGTGGAAAAGAAGAAGTAACAAAGACATTTATGATCTGTTTAAGTCCCCGCTAATCACTGGTATCATGAAGGCTAATAGACTACAATGGCTGGGGCATATAGAAAGAATGGAAGATAATAGGGAAACAAAAAACTCGCTTACACTCAGGAAATAAATGACCGTAGACCCCGAGGTAGACCAAGAAGACGGTGGAGAGATAATACATGTACAGACTTACAAGCACTTGGAATCAACGACTGGCAAGAGAAGGTCCACCAGAGAGACGAATGGAGACGGATTGTATTTGCAGCAAAGAACCTCAATGGCTCTGAACGCTGAAGAAGAAGAAGAAATGAATGTTGTAAACATAAACAAGGCAAATTACCATGTTATGAGGCCCATCTCCCACCTACCCATACATCACCCCACCCATACACACACCCCCACCTACCCACACACATGCACACCAAGGGACACATACATACCCCACCAACCGACCCATCCCCCCTCCCGCACATCCCCCACCCACACCACACTGATCTCACCTGTCCCCCCAACCAAAACACACTCGCCACCAACAAACATTCCCCCACCAACCCACACATTCCAAGCCCACCCACATACACATCCTAACCCATGCATCCTCTCCCCACCCACACCTCAAACCACCCATCCTTCAGCCACATCTCCATCGACCACATATTCCCCACCCACGCACACAATCCCCCACCAACCCACACATCCACTCACACATCCTCAAACCATACACACACATCCCCACCAACTGACATCTCCTTACCCCCCTCCCCCACCCTCACACACACATCTCCCTAAACACCCATACATCACCAATCCACTCACACACACCCCACTACTCACACATACATCCTCCATCCACTCATATGACTTAACCCAATCCCCCACCACACAATCATCCACTCTCACACCACATACATCCCCTACCACGCAATATTCCCAACCCACGCACCGCACACACATATATCCCTCACCAACACATCCCACACCCACATACCCCCCACACATCCCCACCTACACACCACAAACCATACAATATTCCCACCCACACCCACACAGATACCCTTACCCATCCACCCCACATACCCACACACACCACAAAAATCCCCCACCCACACATATATACATCACCCATACAATATCCCCAACCAACACACGACACACCTCTCCCCACTCACGCACGCATTCCCTACCCGTCCACCAACACAAACACACTCACTCACGCACACATCCTCCACTACGCACCCACGCACCCCCACCCACCCACCCCCAACCAAACATCTCTCGATCACAATACCCCTACCCACACACATCCTCCACCCACTCGCGCATCCCACCCTGACACATACACATCCCTCACCCACCTATACATCCCTAAGCCACTCACACACCCCCACCCACACATTCCCCATCCACGCACACATCTCCCACTCACACACCCCCACCACCCACACATACTTCCCCCAACCACCACACATCCCCTACTCACCCACACATATACCCTACCCATACACACATTCCCCGCACCCATTACACACATCCCCCACACCACACACTATCCCCTACCCACACACATACCCTCACCCATACCCCCACCCACACACCATGCACACAATCCCCCACCAACAAACCGCACACATATCTCAAACCCACACACCATACACTTCTCCCCACCCGCCTTGCATCGCCAATCCACCCAACACAATCCCCTACCCACACAACCCCACCACCCACACATACTTCCTCAAACCATCCACACATCTCCACCCACATAAACACACATCCCCCGCACCCGTCCCATACACATATCCTCCACCCATACATACATCCCTTACACATCCGTCTACACATCCCCCCAACACCCACAAATATCACTACCCACCAAAACCCACACACCCCAACCCATCCAAACGCATACCCCCACCCACACATCCCCCACCCACACATATCCCCACACTCACACACATCCTCCACACACACTCACACCTCCTCACATCTAGACACATACAAAATGTCTCACGTTAGCATTGAAACTAGTATGAACAAACTCCCACACTTTACTCGCACACGTACACAGACAATTGTCATGAGCAGTCTCATAAAAATGTTTAACATGGAGAAAAATGTGTACATAAAAAGTATGTGACGTAAAAATAGTGATGCTCCCACACACAGAGATACACACAAGGCGCGCGCACACACACACACACACACACACACACACACACACACACACACACACACACACACACACACACACACACACACACACACACACACAACCGATTTAGAGCAGATGATGCTTTAAACCATTCATTCATTAATTCGGTAGCATGTCCTTTGCAGAACCTCGCTCCCATAACAACCTTCCGGAAAACCTCTCGATCATAAGCAAGATGTCCAGCGTCCGATACACCCATCCGGAGATCATCCGCGACATTCTGCACCCATCTTCTCTTTGGCCTTCCTCTTCCTCTCTTCCCAGGCATATACCCTCCATTATTGTTCTCTCCAAACTTTCGTGACGTTTCAAGTGACCAAGATATTTCAAATTTCTTTGTTTTATCGTCTTTAATAGCCAACATTCTTCAATATTCAGCTCTTGTCGTATGGATGCATTTGTTCTTTTCTTTACCCAAGATATTTTTAGAACTCATCTATAACATTTATATTCAAAGGCGTTTATGCGTTGTTCAGCTTGTTTAGTAAGTGTCCATGTCTCACAGGCGTATGTTGCAATGGGAAAGATGCATGCTCTTAAAAATCTTATTTTTGTAGTTCTGTCTGTCTCATTCCATAATTTATTCAGTTGTTTTAGTCTTTGAAGAGCAATTGATAGTCGTCGTTTAATTTCTTTAATTTTCTTTCATTGTGTCACCGTTGTTGGTAATCAATGACCCAAGGTATTCAAAATTTTCCACCACCTCCAATTTTTCCTCATTAACATATATTTCTTTCTCCGTAGTAGTTTTATCTGTATGCATTATCTTTGTTTTTGCTATGCTAAGATATAAGTTGTGATTTTAACTATCCAACTGGGTTGAGTCAATTAGGTTTTCTATACCATTCTAGAACATTCTATAACATCGGATGGAAGATGTACAACAGAGATTAAGAGCAGAATAGGGCAGGCAAAAGCCGCATTTCAGAAAATGAAGAGTATCTTATGCAATATAAGTCGCTATCAATGAAAGTAAGAAAGAGAGTGCTAAAATGCTATATAGAACCAGTTTTGCTGTATGGCAGCGAATCTTGGAATGTAAATGAACAAATTAGGAAGAACTTAGAAGCAACAGAGATGTGGTTTTTAAGACGAATGTTGCGAATTCCTTGGACTGCCAGAGTAACTAACAACGATTGCCTGAAAGAGGCTAATGAAACTAGAACACAATATACAACAATAAGATAGAGACAAACAGCTATCTTTGGTCATGTGATGAGAAGAGAGGCATTGGAGAACATCGTGACGACTGGAAAGATCGAGGGGAAGAGAGGCAGAGGTAGACCAAGAGAAATGATGCTGGACGGATTGAGACGGTGGCATGGAGGAATGTCATCAGCAGAGTTGATCCAGAAAACCAAAGACCGAGATCTGTGGAGAGCCATGAACGCCGATGCCAGCCGGCACGGCACTTGATGATGATGATGACACCATTCTGTTTTGTGGATAGCAATACTGTATCATCAGCATACTGAATCTCTAGTATGTCATGACCACCGATATCTAGGTCATTATATTGCTCCCTGTTTATATCATCTCTGACATTTCTCATTATATTTTCGGAGTACAGGTTAATCAAATAGGGGGACAGCACACAGCCCTGACGGTCTCCTTGCTTGATGTCAAACCAATCTGATGTCTCGCCATCTATTCTAACCGCTGCTTGTTGGTCTAGATAGAGCATTCTTATGAGCTCTATTACATGTGATGGAAAGCCCATATTCCTCATGATTTCCCAAAGTTTGTGATGTTGTACACAGTCAAATGCCTTTGAATAATCCACAAGACATGGGAAATAGGTTTACATTAAATTCTCTGCACATCTCTCTTATTAAAGGCATGTTGAGAATGTGATCTCTTGTTCCTCTTTCTTGTCTAAATCCAGCTTGAACCACTTTAATTTCTTCTTCCATTTTCTTACGAAGTCCTTCCATTATGATTTTTAGTAGAATTTTACTTGCATGACTGATCAGGGCAACAGTTCTATAGTTGATGCATAATTTCTGGGTTTTGGTATTGGAATGAAGATAGTTTTCTTCCAATCTTTTGGCCATATACCATATTTCCATGTCTTTTTACATAGTGTGTTATAGATTTGTCTGCTTTCTTCTCCTCCCACTTTAATTAGTTCAGCTGGCATCTCATCACATCTAGGTTTTACCATTCTTCAGGTTCTTTATTGCCCATGCAATTTCATCTAATAAGGGTTCAGGTTCTGTCTCTGCTGTCATTGGCTCACGTATCTCATTCATATCCTCACTGTCACTCATATACATTCCACTGCAGTACTCCTGCCATCTTTCTAGAATTTGTCTAGATTCTGTTAAAGTATTTTCCATTTTGTCACAGATAACATTCAATTGAGGTTGAAAATTTTTTGTCAATAACTTCATTTCTTTGAACATTTCGTAATATCTTCCAGTCTAATGATATTGCTCAATTCTGGTACAGCAATCTTGTATATATTGATTTTTGTCCTTTCTTGTGTTCTTTCTTATTTCTCGAGTTAAAGATTTATACTTCATCCTGCTGTTATCGGATTCACCTCTTTCTGTTTCAGTTCCCTTCGTTGTTTTATTAATTCTTACGTGTCTGATGTAATCCATGGCTTAACTTGTTTTTTCTTGGTCGGAATTAAATCTTTGGCTGCAGTTATCAAGATATCCGAATGATAGGGTACTTTAGAGCGCTCTCGCTTCGATCAGAATAAGCGAAAATAAAAGTTGTGTAGTGAGTGCATGTTTGTCGTTATAGTGACCTAGCAACGTTCAGTTGCACGTTTTGGGTTGGCGCATAAGAAATGAAAGTAGTGTAGTGCCCGGATATTACATTACATTTTGCAGCTACGGCTAGCATGATATCAATCAAGCGTCTGTCGGTAGATGCACAATCTTTTTAAAATCAAAGCTAGCCTTTAAAATGACAAAGAGAAAAGTTGATTCTGAAAATAAAGCCTTTCAAAGCCGCCGGGAGGCTGAATATATGCTTATTTATTTTGACGGTAAACCTGTGTGTCTAATTTGTGGGGTGTAGCTGTGATCTGTAACGGCACTATGAGACTAAACATAAAGACAAGTTAAACAGCCTGAATGCAGAGCAGAAGCTACAGAAGGTAGAAGAATTGAAGGGGCATCTAACATCACAGCAGATGTTTTTCACAAAAGCAAAATAACAAACTAAGCTGCTGAGAAAGAAAGATTTATTGTGGCGGAGGAGATCGCAAAATCAGGCTGACCATTTACAGAAGGAGAGTTTCTGAAGCGCTTCATGATGAAAGTGCGTGACTTCTTGTGTTCAGACAAAAAGCAGATGTTTGCAAAGGTAAGTCTTAGCAGAAATATGGTTGTTGATCCGGTCTGTGAGATGGCAACCGATGTGAAAACATAGCTGGTCGAAAAAGGCAAAGACTTTGTTGCATTCTCCCTTTCTGTTGATGAAAGTAATGACACCACTGACACTGCACAGCTAGCAATCTTCATCCGTGGGCGGGACTGCAGTTTGAATGTTACAGAATAAATATTGGACATGAAATCCATGCATGGGACAATGACAGGAAAAGACATTCTTGACAACGTGTGTCAAATTTTAACCAACGTGAACATGCCTTGGGACAAACTCATTGGACTGACAACAAATACAGCACCGTCGATGTGGCGGAAAAAGTGGACTAGTTGGAAGGATGCGGTTAAAGATGCAAGAGAACTGTACTGGTGAACTGATAGCAAATCACTGCATTATACACCAAGGATCGCTGTGGTAAAGTCCCGAACATGGAAGATGTAATGAGCACTGTAACACAAACAGTCAACTTTATCAGAGCCAGAGGTTTAAATGACCACCAATTTCAGTCTTTGTTTGCAGGAGTCAGCGTTCGGCGACATGCCTTTTCATACAGGGCTGCGGTGGCTAAGTCGGGGAAAAGCTCTCAGTAGATTTTTCCAGCTGATCCAGGAAATCTACCCTAGACCCCGAGGTAGACCAAGAAGACGACGGAGAGATAACATATATACAGACCTACAAGCACTTGGAATCAACGACTGGCAAGAGAGGGTCCACCAGAGAGACGAATGGAGGCGGATTGTATCTGCAGAAAAGAACCTCAATGGCTTGGAACGCTGAAGAAGAAGAAGAAGAAGAAGAAGAAGAAGAAGAAGAAGAAGAAGAGAGAAGAAGAAGAAGAAGAAGAAGAAGAAGAAGAAGAAGAAGAAGAAGAAGAAGAAGAAGAAGAAGAAGAAGAAGAAGAAGAAGAAGAAGAAGAAGAAGAAGAAAAAGAAGAAGATCCAGGAAATCTGCCAATTCATGGACAGTAAAAGAAAAGATTCCAAAGTTTTTCGGGATAAAAAGTGGAAATGTGAATTGGCGTTTCTGTCTGATATAACTACTCATCTCAAGGACTTGAACTGGCAGCTCCAGGGACGGGATCACTTTATCGCTGATATGCATGATGCAGCGAAGGCATTTGAAGTGAGGCTGCGTTTATGGGAGACACAAATGAACCAGTGCATTTCCCCTTTCTGTTGCTAAGCAATATCAAACCTAGTCAACGCTATGATGTTTCCCAATGCACACTTTGCTGAAAAACTTAGCTTACTTCGCGCCGAGTTCGCACGTCGCTTTAGTGACTTTGAAGCACAGAAAAGTAATTTCGAGCTGTTTCGTAATCCATTTTCCATAGATGTGGAAACTGCACCTGTAAATTTGCAGATGGGGTTAATAGAGCTGCAATGTAATGAGACATTAAAGACAAAGTACGACGCTGCGGGGTCTGTACAGTTCACTCGTTTCATTCCTGAAGAGATGACCCGGCTTCGTCTACATGCGGCGCGAATCTTAAGCATGTTTGGTAGCACATATCTGTGTGAGCAGCTGTTATCTGTGATGAAGATTAACAACACATCACATAGGAGTCGTCTCACTGATGAACACTTGCAGTCCATCACGAGAATCTCAATGACACAGAACATTACTCCCAACATAAACGAACTTGTAGCCAAGAAAAGATGCCAAATATCGTGCTCTGACAAATTGACATAAGAGTTAAAATGTGTATACCAATGATTATTTTTAATTATTAAAACTGTTTTTTTTTCTGTTTTAATTTATCATCATCATCATCATCATCAAGTGCCGTGCCGGCTGGTGTAGGCGTTCGTGGCTCTCCATAGATCTCGGTCTTTGGTTTTCTGGATCAACTCTGCTGATGATATTCCTCCATGCCACCGTCTCAATCCATCCAGCATCACTTCTCTTGGTCTACCTCTGCCTCTCTTCCCCTCGATCTTTCCAGTTGTTACGATGTTCTCCAATGCCTCTCTTCTCATCACATGACCGAAGAAAGCTGTTTGTCTCTGTCTTATTGTTGTATATAATGTTCTAGTTTCATTAGCCTGTTTCAGGCAGTCGTCGTTCGTTACTCTGGCAGTCCAAGGAATTCGCAACATTCGTCTCAGGAACCACATCTCTGTTGCTTCTAATTTCTTCTTAATTTGTTCATTTACATTCCAAGATTCACTGCCATACAGCAAAACTGGTTCTACATAGCATTTCAGCACTCTCTTTCTTACATTCAGTGATAGTGACTTATTGCATAAGATACTCTTCATTTTCTGAAATGCGGCTTTTGCCTGCCCTATTCTGCTCCTAATCTCTGTTGTACATCTTCCATCTGATGTTATAAATGCCCCTAGGTATCTAAAATTATCAACTTGGTTATGGATTTTCCCTTCTATTTCTATGTCACATTTTTTAATTTATATTATTGTTTAAAAGGGGTTTAATTTTCGGCTTATTGAATGTTAATCCAGTTCCCCAACCTTATGTGTGAATTGAGTTGTGGCCCGCTGAGCGATTGAGTTTGACATCCCTGTTCTAGACTCTTGTCGGAGCGATCCTGCCTAAACCTGCTCTTACAATCAGCCGCCCACCATTCGACAGGGCTTCACTTCTAAAACTAAACCGCTGTCAGAGTCAATGATCATTCGTCGCATCATACGTCGGCGAAACGAACAGTGAGAAACTGTATGTTTGTAATATACGTCGTTATTATCTTCAGAATATAGGGGGAAAAGGGGGGGGGGGGGAGGGTGGTAATTTGCAGTGTTGTCTCATAACAGGGAAACATATTAGTACGAGGGGGCTTCAAAAGTAAACCTTTAAAGTGTGATGGAAATTACAATAACCATGGCATTGTCGTGTAACCTGTCAATATTGTTGTTGTGATAAGGATATCAAGAGTGTCAATCACGTGACACCACGGAGCAACGAACACGGTGACGCCATAAGGACAATTTAAAGATGGCCGCCCCACTTTGACAGGTTACAAGACAATGTTATGGTTATTGTGATTTCTTTTACACATTTAATGTTTTCATTTGAAGCCCCATCGTACATGAACTGATAATCATCATCTTGTCCTGTTCTGTCACTTTAATCCCCCATTGGGACATAGGGCTTCAATCAAGTCACACTAATCCCCCATATCCCTATTTTATGCAGCGCCACCCCTGGTCTCCCCATATTATTAATTTCTGTTTCTACTTCTCTTCTTCGTGTATTTTTATGTCTTCCTCTGTTTCTTGTTCCCTGTGTATTCCTGACAAGTAAAAACTGCATTTTGTCAAATGAAGAAAATTTTGTGCAATTAGTCATTGTCCTTGAAAGTTAGAAAAAGTGATCTTACATGTTACATAGAACCAGTTTTAACATAGTAAACAGGCGAAAAAAAACAAAAAACAAAATCGGAAGCCTTGTAGATGTGGTTTTATATGAAAATGCTGAATGTTAATTGGACAGCCAAAACGAGCAATCAAGGATTTGTAAGGGAGCTGAGTCGCAAAGACAACTTATCACAAATATCAGAAAGAGGCAGTCATTGTTTTGTAACCACGTTATGATCTTCCGCTTTCTCTTTTCCCGTCAACATTGCCGGTTGTCTTTAGTTTTCTATTTATTTCTTCTCATAACGTGTGAAAACAATCTTGACTGTGTACATATACCTTCTCCAATCAGTTTACGGTTTTCACTTTTTTTTTTCTTGAAGAGCTGCCGCATCCTTTGTTCTGTGCAAGAAAGGTACACGAAAATGATGAGGAAGAAGAAGAAGAAAAAGAAGAAGAAGCATACTAACCCAAAGTTACATGGACGATTCTGGAATTCCCTCAATCCCATCTCTAGGGAAATCACGTGCCATTAATTAAGCTAGTGAAATGTGTTTAAACACACATTGAAGATCCCCACAGAGAGTCGACTTCTGTAGCATCAGGTCCAGCACACAAATTATTTGTGGATATTAGAGTCAGCAAATTTCGAACACTATCTGCGTCACAACACAATGCATCTGCGGTTTGGGGCTTGCTCAATGTCAGCATATACACAGCTTCACAAATGGTGTCCTTTATTTAAATTTTCCTCCTTATATGTTTTAGCATGTGTCTCTCCCCCCCCCCCCCCTTTCTCTCTCTCTCTCTTTCTCTCTCTCTCTCTCTCTTTCTCTCTCTCTCTCTCTCTCTCTCATATACGCGCGCGCACACACATACTTGTGATTTTAAAATTAAGGGTAGCCATGGGTTTGAATTTGTCTTTGGACGGATGTTTAACGTTGGCTTAGGATGTTACCAGACAATTTATTGAGAAATAAAGGCGGCCCATGTGATGCTGCCCACATCACTCATCGAGTGCCGACTGGTTTGTTAAAAATATGGGTCTAACAATATGTGCTAAAATTGGCCTTACGGCGTGTGAAAGGGTCCTTCGCATTACTATATATATATATATATATATATATATATATATATATATATATATATATATATATATATATATATATATGTGTGTGTGTGTGTGTGTGTATGTGTGACTATGTGTTTTTTTGTGTGCTCAATGGTAACTATCGCTACACACGGATAACTCCGCCAAGGCTTCAGTTTCCTCCAATATATCACACAAGGAGAATCTCAGCACAGTGCACGAACTCGACCAGGGCTATTTTCACTTTATATAGCTGTTTAACATTTATACACAGCTTGTAGCAAGCAAGGTGAACATTTATGAGAGCCGAGACAATTGTCATCCATTCATAATTGCGGAGATCATAGTGCGGAGATGAAAGGTTCCTGGGCGACCATGGGGTAGACCAGTACGGAGATGGAAGGTTCTTGGGAGAGAGAGAGAGATAGAGCTGGGGTAGACCAGTACGGAGATAGAAGGTTCCTGGGAGACCATGGGATAGACCCGTACGGAGATGGAAGGTTCTTGAGAGAGAAAGTTGAGGTAAACGAGTATGCAGATGGAAGGTTCCTGGAAATGAAAGCTGGGGTCATGGGGTAGACCAGTACGGAGATGGAAGGTTCCTGGAAGACCATGGGGTAGACCAGTACGGAGATGGAAGGTTCTTGAGAGAGAGAGAGAGAGAGCTGGGGTAGACCAGTACGCAGATGGAAGGTTCCTGGGAGACCATTGGATAGACCCGTACGGAGATGGAAGGTTCTTGAGAGAGAAAGTTGAGGTAAACGAGTATGCAGATGGAAGGTTCCTTGAAATGAAAGCTGGGGTAGACCAGTCTGGGTATGGAAGGTTCCTGGGAGAGAAAGATAGTGTAGACCAGTACGAAGATGGAAGGTTCATGAGAGACCATGGGGTAGACCAGTACGAAGATGGAAGGTTGCTGGGAGAGAAAGCTGGGGTAGACAAGTAAGGAGATGGAAGGTTTCTGGGAGACCATGTGATAGACAGGTACGGAGATGGAAACTGGACATTGCCGACACACTAGGCATAAACATGCAGGCGGCAGGAGACCTGGACAGGGACCGAGAAGCTTTTCCATGGGGCAGTGGTGAGTGCAAAGTGAATGTGTGTGTCTGTGTGAGTGCGCGCGAAGATGTCTCTCATGAAAATGAACGGACATGAAAATGAACGCATTAAAAATCCCAGCTAATGACAAATAATAGAGGACAGATCAATACAAGCATACAATAAATGGACAAGAGCTGGAGGCAGTAACACAGTTCAATTACATGGGATCAATAATAACTGAGGCAGGAACAAGAGTAAAACTAAGAAAAAGCACTGTACAAATAACATCAATTATAGGCAGGCCAAAACGAATATGGAAAGACAAGAATATCTCATTAAACACAGAGGTGAAATTACTCATTAAAAAAGACAGAAAAGAAACACTGGTTGCTCCTTAAACTTGAGTACACGGCGAGCATTAGCATGAAGCGGTAAACTTTAACGAGAGACGCAATCAGTAGGGATGAGATGTTTCAGGCGCGTCCTCGCAATAACATAAAGATCATATCTACAACGGAGGCGTCGTAGCACAGTGATTAGCATTGCTGGTCTATCGGAGTGTTAGTCATGTGTTCAAATCCCCATCGAAGAGGCGAGTATTTCCGTTGACCCGAGCCCCCAAGTCGACTTAGCCTAAAATGGACAAAAGAAAATTATTTTGGAAGTAAACGTGAGCGGTCTGATATTGACCGCATCAGCCAACGGGTGCCGCTTGGTCTCGAATTACGAGGCTAGCTCCATACGGCCAGTCCTTATCACGTCGCGAAAGGGGTCATTTACTGTTGCGAATCTCCAAAGTACACACACACACACAGACACACACACACACAAACACCCACACACATACACACAGACTCACACACAGTCACACACACACATGCAAACACACACACACACACGCACACACACACACAGACACACACATAAATCCCAAAGTTGGAACCTGTTGTAGGTCTGCATCACAATCTGCAGACCCGAATGTATGGTGGAATAGGTACCCAGTCTTTACCTCACTTAGCGCACCATGAGCGCAGGTGTCCGACCAAAATCATGACATTATCAATGTAACCCCCCCCCCCCCTCACCCCTCCCCCAGATATGACCGTAACGCACCCGCTGCCTTCATCGACGGTGTGCATAATGTTAGCGGACTGGTCACTGAAACTGAAGGTATACAGACAGCTCGACATCTACTAAGGGAGAGGGATTCAACTGGATATGGTCCGGAGTTCTGCGACTTTGAAGTTGCTTGACAACTTCTTGCACTTATTATTTATCAACATCTGGTATCACACTGAGTTATGTGCAGACCTGACATAACAGAACTCGGGACTTTGTCATGCGTGCTTCCTCTTCTTCTTCAACAGTTAGCGAAATCTACCGTAAACAAATATCTACGGATCAATACATGAATTTAAATAGATTTGCACCTATCCAACATAAGGCTGGCCTGGTAAAGACCCGGTTGAATCTAGCTAGAAAGATTTGCTCCAATGGTACACTAAAAGAGGAAATGATCATTCTTTATCAGACTCTACAACCTAATGGATATCCACCGACTTCACCAAGCGTCACTGCCAACCACCCAAACCTACCACCACAGAATCACGTTTCTTCAGCAATATAGTTAGTTAGTCGCATATCCTTTACAAGACGAAGCAGTCAACTCCAGCTTGGTTTGGCTGTTCGTCATTCCTGGGCAAGTTTACGTTCAGTAGTTTGCCATTGCTTTCTGAACTACCGGCACACATACCATTGTATAGAAACTAACGCAGAACGGACTGCTTCGAAGTCGCCAGCAGCTGTGTTTCGAATGCGGTATGCGGGATTAGGAATTGCAACCGTGACTCCCTCGCCACACAACCGGTAATCGACATAGACGTGGACAAAAAAATCACATAGAGAAGAGAATTAGAGACGAAGATGAAGAATCTGGGAGAATTAGAAGGGAGCTACAGAATATAGCAAAGATAAGACAGAGCCAAGGTTATGGCAGCATGATGTCAGTTGTTTGAGAACATAGGTTTCAATGAATGATACAGGACTAAGCAGAGAAGAAGTTGTTCGCCAGATGTAGTGCGATTTGGCTTTCTCGGATCGTCACGGCGGCCGGATAGCCCAGGATTCCATTGTTGCTTTCTCCACAACTGCCATTGTGTTTAATATCGGAGGTGCTGGCTGTTACCATTGCCCTATATATATATCTCATTGCCTTACAACACCCACACTTCACAACAGTTGCTAGTAGTTGTTGCAACCGTGACAGGTCAGTTGCTGTTAGTTTTCTCTGGTCTTTTCCTGTAAGCACCTGTGTCTGACATTACATTTAGTTGCATATCTTCTACATGGGGTCGCAATCATCCCCAGCATTTTATTTTATTGTTTATTATTTTCTGGAGAATTTACGTTCAGTAGTTTTCCACACACTCATTGACAATTTGTGATTGAAAATAATACCGTTTGGTAGAATCCTTTTGGTATTCAGTAACATGTGTTTGTGTGTTTTTATATTTTATTTTTTTAAAGGATTGGTGACATCTGGCAGCTGATATGATTTCCCTTGTGTCGTAGGGAATCGATTTCAGCCTTTGTGTGTACATTATGTGGCGCCGAACTGACTCTAATTTGTGAATATTTAATATTTAACTCTGCACTTATCTAAATATTTTCCCATGGCCATCGCATTTCACAAATAACTAATATATTAACTCACAACACTTGGGAGACTGCTGCCAAAGACTGAAATTCGTAGCTTATATCATTACGCAAAAGTGTAGTCACTTGGGAAGTAAACAGAAAAAAAGAAACTGGAAAATAACCCCACTGCATGAGATCCACCTCCTGAAACGATACGCATTATTTGCCCACATTGTCAAAGAACATTTCGAGACAAAATAGGCCTTACTAGTCATCTTAGAACTCACGGCTCAAAACTCTCAACCCCACTGGATGAAACGAATGGTCACCATCATTCTTGATGGACACACTCCAATATATTAATCTTCATTCTTTCCATTTCCTACTTGATGTTTTCTAACTATCCATTCTGGCGTAGTGTTCTGATATTCCATGTACCAACATGTAATGTATTTTTAACATTTAATAATCATACAATTGCTTGATGGACGATAGGGTTTCACCTATGGCACACGGTACTCCCTGCCGGACGAAGAGATTTAACTGGAATCCCTATTAAAATCATTAGCTTTATCAATTTTGTTTTGAGGCATTATTGTCTTGAGAAAGTACAATAGTAGTTTCCCCTTACCTTCCGCAGGTTTGTTTAGGGTGAACTCCACTAGCCTTTGCCTAAAAGACAAACTCTGCAAGGCAGCAGGGAGGAGAGGTTATGTATGGCGCCTCTTACCCGCCGATGGCCACATCAGAGTTTTGAGGTATTTTACAGAGATAGCTGCACCACCAACAAACTCTCCTACTCTCAGTGACCACCGCATGTGTTGGTCTACGGCTGTTTATTCATCATATTCACAACTAATCTCTAGTTAAAATATCTAGAAACCACTCAACCCTCCACCACCCCGTGCACGCACCAAATAGTAGGACAGGTAATTAATTGGAATGCCAAAATGAGCAAACTGGACATTTTAAGGAAGCTAAGTCACAAATACAACTTATAACAAACATAAGAAAGAAGTACTCATAAGTTTTGGCCACATTATGAGAAGATTAAAAACTGGAACATGTTGTGACAACTAGAAAGATATTTGGAAAGAGAGATAGCGGAAGACAGCGCGTTCAGTTTCCTGACAGTCTTGTTTCACGGCACGGAAGGGAGTCAACACAAGAAATTGATCCATACCGCACAAGAACGCAATTTCTGGCGAAGCATGATCGCATACGTCAGCAGGCAAGGTACTGGATGATGATCATATTGTGTAGATGGAAAAAGGTTCCAGTAGAAAAGCAACATCTTTAAATTAATCTATCATATGTGTGCAGATGGAAATAGGGGTTCGGTAGAAAAGTTATCATCATCATCATCATCATCATCATTTTTCACTTATGCTGTCAAGCGTCGTGGGGTGGAATAGTTGGCGCTCCAGCGCCCGATAGATTGTACCATTGTGAGTAGTGGGTTCAATCCCTGCAACGGTCAGTTGATCTTCAACGTTGACTTCTCGTTCAGAAAGCATTGGCAAACTACTTAACTTAAAAATGCCTAGTAAATCAACATGGGGTTGAACTCGACGTCATGTCAAGGACATGCAACATTCTGAGCAGACACCACTGAATGAAAGTTTGCAGGTTATTGAAAATGAGTTTAGTCGATCAGCGTTGTTATGATTCATACAGCAGTACTGATTTAACTAAGAGTTACATATTCTGAGTGTGGCACTAGGTTTCATTTCTTTTGACTTCCACACATTTCCCAGTGCTATGAAAGCTCAAGTTTGGTTGGATTTTGCAGATAAATGTTCTACCAAATGTGGTAGTTAGTCGAACTAAAATATGCATGGTTAGAACAATGGCGACCGACCGGCTGCTGAACTAACTGGGTTTGCTTATGCAATAATGTGTGGCTGCTGGTTTTCTAGTGACTGTCGACGAACTGTATTTTTCGGGGCGGACTTTTGTGTTGGTAATCTAGCAGCGGCACTATGATTAGTATACCTGTGCTGGCTGTTAGTTTGTTGAAACTCCTGTCTGTTAAATTTTCACACGGGGAGCATTTTGTGTGATATTCACTGGCACAGGAACGGAGCATTATGGGGGGACCTTTTGCTGTAAATTTGGAACCGTGACTAACTAATTAACTAACTACCTATAATCCTCCTTAGTGCCTATTACGACATGCAAGGCAGATTACAATGTTACTAATGTTTGCTTCCCTCAAAGGCCCCGGTAACATACAACCTCACAACCTCTTAGATTTTCTTTTATTTATAAATGGAAACATAATTCTTTCAAAGTTATTTATGTTTTCGAATCTTTCACAACAAATGTTTTAGGGTTATTGATGAGCTCAAACGAGAGCAAATCTCGAGTCTAGTGCTTCCAATCACTCGTGGACAAGGCCCAAGGTTCGTACCGGAATACCATCAGGGTTGCCAATAGTGGGTTGAGCTCAATCTTTAAACCACAAATCCCGAAACAACCAAATAAATTACAACAAAAGTTGTTAATTGGAAATAAGAATGGGCGATCTGACGGAAATTAACTGAATAAGTGTGAAGCAACAATAATAGACCTTACCGAACGTTCTATTTCCAGCCTATACTTCCCCTTCTCTCCCGACCACCCAACCACCAGCTCTAAAGTTCTCTCAGCGGTTGCACACTCGTACCGGTACAATCCGTTGTCTGTAACACAACAGTTAGTGTTATTAAGTACCACTGGCACCTTGCCGTCTTGACCGACGGTAGTTTGTTACATTGCGCTTCAAAAGAAAAAGGCATAATAACTACAACCCATGGCGGTAGCGAATGTGACTAATCATATCAAGTCGTGTTGTAAATGTCCATCCACAATGGATGCACGTGAACACATGGTCATTTCCACCATCTAACACCATCTGACGTCTCACACGCTCAGTGTGTGACCTATTTGCAATCATTTTCTCCTTTGTCTTTACTCCATTCCTGATCTGTGCCATCTATGCACCGCGATCAGCGGCGACTTGCTCCGAAGGAGAAATATCAATGCCTCTACCAATCTTGCCCCACTTACACATATCTTTGTATCGTAGTGGAGGCCGACCCCGAGATCTTTAACCCATTTGTAATTCACCATAAAAGGTGTCCTTTGATATTCCACCAGCGCCCATCCTACTAATGTGTCCTATATTTTAAGTATAGGAAGACTGCATGGAACAAATCGCCACACAAACCGATCTTTCCAATACTTCAGTATTTGTGATTTTGTCTTGCCACTTAATACCAAGTATTCTTCATAGACACTTCATATGAAAGCTCTTTAAACGTTTCTCTTGGTGTGAGGATAATGTATTATTTACCTATGATCCTAGAAATGTGAAATGGTATACTGCCTCCAGCTCTGTGTCGTCAATAAAGATTAATGGTACTCGATTTGCACCTTGTTTCAGAAGATGTATCTTCACATGCTTCCAATGTGGCGAACATTTACCGTGCGAATTGGTCAGATGGTCCATGAGTTGTTATTATGCCGTTTTTAAGCACAATGCACAAACCATCGTTTGTGAAAATGGCAATGTGCCAGCAGCATGTCGGGAAAGTAGTAACACAGTGTTGGACAGAACAAAGCACCTGCCAATTTTGTCTGTGTATTTATGTTGATTATTATTATTATTATTATTATTATTATTATTATTATTATTATTATTATTATTATTATATTATTATTATTATATACATACGTAATATACATACATAATATACATACAGACCTACAAGCACTTGGAATCAGTGACTGGCAAGAGAAGGTCAATCAGAGAGACGAATGGAGACGGCTTGTATCTGCAGCAAAGAACCTCAATGGCTCCGAACGCTGAAGAAGAAGATGAAGGTTTATGTTGATATGTGGATATATCTTCATTTAAAAACTAATAATCGTGACTGGACAAATAACAGGAAACTAATCATTGTCTGTGGTGAAGAATGGCCATTAAATGCAATTTATGTTATGAAGAATGACTATTCAACGCAATTTAGATGGTGAAGAATAGCTTTTAAAGCAATTTAAGTGGTGAAGTATAATTATTCAAAGCAATTTATGTACATCATATTATTATGACAGCTCGAGTAGATGAGGTGGGGACTTTACCATTACAGAAATCGTGGCATTAGAAAGGGCGTGTCTGTTCAATCAGGAAGTCTGAATGATGTAATCAGAAAGTCTGAATAATGTAATCAGACGTAATCAAGAAGTAGAGCTTTCAAAATTGAAAAACAGCCAGAACAGAAATTTAAAGTGTGATCACATGAATCGATTACAAGCAAGAAATTGGAAGAATATAAATGGTAATTACGCTTTAAACAAAATACAAACTGTTATAATAAACATGCAATGAAGACAACAAATGAACTTAATCATGAGGAATTAGATTGAGAAAGAAACATTTTATAAACTTGTCCTACGGTGGGTTTTGTTATTCTGTAGAATGCTTGATTAGCATGCTTCTCCCCAGGTGAGATGGAGTGGCCATTTGTCCACTTGCCAAGTGAGCAGCTTTTGAGGAGATTAATCTAAAGGAATCTTGAATCAGACAAGAACATTCACGATGGACATACACACAGATACAAAGACAACATGAAAGCCGCAGTAAAATACTGCAGCATTAACTTTGAATATTGGGAGAGCACTGTTGGTTATTGATCAGCATGGCGCAACCATATCTCACATGACAATCACACTTTGCAGTAGTTAAGAATCAAAGACGTTACACAGTGATGTCATCTACAAATATGTTAGTCAAGTTATTACAATCTTCTTTACAAATGGCATTTCTCTGTCCTCTAGTAAACGGTGATTCCGAATCCAGGTTCGTCTAAATACTCACTTCCGAACCAGTATGAAATTATCGACTTGCAGAAAATCAATCACAGAACGCCGCTCTTATCTGAGTTCGCCGGAAAGACTCTTGTTTCTTCGCCTATTCCCCTGCCTCATGCTCTAAATGTACGGATACATAGTACATCACTGAAACTAGTTAAAGAATTCAAACATCTAGGAAGTATAATCTCTGAGGATGGCAGAATAGACAGAGAAATCGAAATGAGATGTCAAAAAGCAAGTGCGCTTTTATATCAACTATCACCCATACTGAAACTTCCAAATATACCATGGTCCGCAAAACAACAGATAATAAATGGCATATTCACTCAAGCCTATGTTACCAATGTCAAAAGTGGTCATTATCCAAAGCACACTTACATAAAATCAACACCTGTGAGATGAGATGCTTGAGAAGAGCTGCCAACTATCAGAGACCGAATAAGAAATTATGCCATCAGACAGAGAGTGGGATCAACACCTTGCTCCACATATATGGTAAGGCAGAAGATGAAATGGTTCGACCATCTAGTTAGAATGCAACACCAACTACCAGTACTGACGCTACATAAAAGAAGCTCTGCTACGAGAGCAAGAGGACGTCCGAGAAATAATGGATAGACTACAATCATATGAAACGACACTGTCCAGTGCCACCAATTGGAACGTCAATTACACCTCCCCACAGCGTTTAACGGCAAAAGTGGAAGATGATGATGATTGTGCATTTTTCATTACATGACGTCTTTACTGTCGATATAAACTGTTGTGTTAGACTATCCCAGCCGAGTCACTTAGAAGCCCGCTTCCCATTACTGTTCTTTCTTGGCCACTGTCACTTTTCATGCGGCCAGACCTTTTTAGTTTCCCTGACAGCTGTTTATAGGCCAGATTTATGTAGGGGATGTTTTGAGGAAAAAACATCAATTGCTAGTAGAAATGTGGTTTCTGAGGAAACTGCAAAGAATACCCTGGACAGACTGAAATAAAAAAAATTAAACGATTGCGCAAGTTCTAGAAGAAACAAATGAAAACCGTAAACTTATTAGAGAAATTCAGTGTTGACCGTCAAGACATTTTGGGCATGTTATGACAAGAAATAAACTGCAGAAATTAGAGACTACTGGCAAACTTGAGGGGACAAGAACAAGGGGAGAGGTAAATATCTTGATGGTTTAACCACATGGCATGGTCGAGACAAAAACACAGGTAGCCTTTTGCAAGATGAAAAACATACTGAACAATAAGAAGTTATCAATTCAAATGAGAAAAATAGTGTTGAAGTACTACATAGAACCTATACTTTTGTATGGATGTGAAGCGTGGACAATGAGCAGTCAAGCTGAAAAACAGCTGATGGCTGTGGAAATGTGGTTTCTGAGGAAAATGCAAAGAATACCAAGGACAGACAGAAAAACAAATGAACAAGTACTTCAAGAAACAAATGAAGATCGTAAACTGATTAGAGTCGTTAGGCGTAGACAGTCAAAATTTTTTGGGCATGTTATGAGAAGAAATGCCTTGGAAAACTTGGTGACGACTGGTAATATCGAAGGGAAGAGACCACGGGGAAGACCGAGAAGTAAATACCTGGATGGTTTGGCCACGTGGCATGGTCCAGACAGGAATACGAAGCTGATCCACGACTCTGGTGATCGAGTGAGATGGCAGAACATGACCGCCCACGCTTATCGGCATGGCACATGATGGATGGATGGATCTACGACTTTAGTGATCATGTGATATGATGAAACACGACCACACAAGCTAATCGGTATGGAACATGATGATGATGATGCCATGACCAGCATCCTGTCACGTGTATGTCCAGTTGTTTGCCATTGCTGTCTGAAAGGTGTCATATACCGTAAGTTATTAAAGGACCATTTCATATGGGTTAAGGCGTGCTGGGAATACGGTGCTAAACCCATATTTTTGTACACCCATCGGCGTTGTAGGCGATGTGATCAGTATTACCATGGCTGTCAAAGACCTAGGGAATACCACCTGCATGAGAAGTGGAGGAAAAGGATATAAGAGGATATATGATACAATCCCTACTGGGAGTGGGGGTAACAAGGCCCTACCCAGGGAATAGAAAAGACAACGGGAATGAGTGGGTGAACAGGTCTCCACTCAGACACACCAGTGTCAACCTAAGAAGTGCGAACTCTGGTCGGGTTGTAAGTACACCCGCCCAAAGAGATGTAAGGAACTCTTAAGAGAGTGTACCCGTGGATAGGCCACGTGAAGCGTGCTGTGAACCGCAGCACGCAATCCTAGGGATCTTCGTGATCCATCCGCGCGTGGTGTGAATGCCACGGCTGGGTCTTGGCAGACGGGGGACTGACTGTTTAGATGAACGCATCGGCCAAGGCGATGTGGTTTTTGTTATGTAGATAGCAGTAGTGCTAGTGCCTAGGACTGACTTTGATAGAGTGAATATTGTATATTATTATGCTTGTAAATACTGTGTGAATCAATGATGGCTCTACATTTTGTGAGCGCCAAGCTGAATTAAAATGTGTAACTAATCCTCTTGTACGCCTTACGAGTTTATCGTGTGGTGCAAGAGAAGTATCCAGGAATGCTTGTCAACCTTGGTTGTTGACAATGGCCGTGTTTACTTCTCAAGACATTTCCTGCTGCTCATTTTAGACTGGGTCTACCAAGGAGCTAAGGTCAATTTTCAAATTTCAAATCCGCCCCAATTATGATCGAGGCTATGACCGGCGGGCAGGCCAGGCAAGAGGCTAGACACTACTCTAACTCCATTCACATACCATCCATAGTGAGTTGCATATTCTTTGCAGGACGTCGAAGTCAACCCCAGCATTTGGATGTTTGTGATGTTTTGGTAAATTTACGTGCAGTAGTTTGTCCTTGCTTTCTGAACGACGGGCACTCATATCACTGAATGGAAACCAGCGTGAGGTGGTCTGCTTCCAAATCACTGTCCCAAATACATGTCCGTAATCTGGAAAAATCTCCCAGGCGAAGGGGTTAAGGACGGTGTTCGTAATCCCGTATACTCACGTACGAAATACAGCTGTACGAGATTTGGCAGCGGATCGCGTCGCGCTGGTTACTTAGGGTTTATGTGACCCGATGGTTCAGAAAGTAATGGCAAACTATTGAACGTAAAAACTTGCCAAGACACCAAGAACAGCTGAAAAATGCTGCCATTGACTGCAATGTCCTGTAAAGGATATGCGAAAAGAAAATCTTGGAAAAGAAATGGTAAACTACTGAACGCAAACTTGCCAAGATATCACAGCAGCAAACAATGCTGGTGTTAACTGCAACGTCCTGTAAAGGATATACAACTAACTTAATCTGGGATCACAAGCAGAGAAGCTTATACAATGGTAATATTCCATTTAATGAAACAAATATACTATCATCATCATCATCATCATCACCATCATCATCATCATCATCATCATCATCATCATCATCATCATCATCATCATCATCATCATCATCACCATCATCATCATCATCATCATCATCATCATCATCATCATCATCATCATCATCATCATCATCATCATCATCATCATACGACTTGTAAAGTGTCATACGCGTTCATGTCTCTCCACACATCTCGGTCCTTGGTGTTCTTAATCAATTCTATTGCTGTTTGTCCAGGTCTTGACGCTATCTTCCCACTTATACAACTGTCTACCTCTATCTCCCTTGACTTCAACTCTTCCCTCCAGTATTCTGTTTACAAGAGTGCTATATGCTATATTTCTGTTACTGTGGCCATCATATTTCGTTTGTCACTTTGTAATTTCTTTCATGACACTTTTGTAGGCGCGTGAATCGTGGACTCTGGATG
Organism: Cepaea hortensis; assembly: GCA_963921405.1. Taxonomy (NCBI): domain Eukaryota; kingdom Metazoa; phylum Mollusca; class Gastropoda; order Stylommatophora; family Helicidae; genus Cepaea; species Cepaea hortensis. The sequence goes on along the minus strand of OY992897.1, from coordinate 37,532,169 downwards.
CAAAGATGGCAATATAAATGGCACACAGTTCGAGATGTTTCTAGGAATTTTGACTCTCCCATGGAGAGCTAAGAAACAAATAAAGTCAACTAAGTATGGTAATCATAACTGTCGACAACTAACTAACTATTAAAAGTTCAGGTGCGCTCAGGACTGGGTAACGGTATCAGTCCCTAGACCGGTCAGTTGGACTTCAAATTTTACTTCTCGCTCAGACAGCTACAGCATATTTTTGTGTGTGCTGCATATCCCTTACAGGACGTTGCAGTCAACACCAGCATTTTTCAGCTGCTGTTGATGTACTAGGCAAGTTTTACATTCAGTAGTTTGCCATTGATTTCTGAACGACCGGCTCACATACCCCCGTAAGTTACCAGTGCGGCGTGAACCGCTGCCGATTCTCACAGCTGCTGTTTTCCCCACGTGGATATACGAGATTACGAACAATGTCGTTATCACCTTGGCCAGGGAGACCGGCCAGCAGATTCAATCAATCAATCAATCAATCAATCACGTGCCATGCCGGAAAGCGTATGCGGTCATGACTCGCCATTTCACACGATCACCAGCCAGCAGATTACCAAACGTAACATTGCCTAGAGTAAACTTGGGGTTGGAGTTGACAGCAACGTCCTGCAATGAACATGTAAGATTATAGTAAGCATCTTCACAACAACAGTTTATCATTAAATGCGCCCCCGGCGGCGTGGTGTTCCTCTGTGGTGAAGTGGGTGAGCCGCCTGCCTCGCGCTCCGAAGGTTGTACGATCGTTTCCGGACATTCTTCATTCGGTTCACGAGTACAGTTTACTCGGAAACTCCTGGGGGTCGACGCTGGAGCTACGAAGTCCATGCTTTGTGAGACGCCTTCCGCTCTGCAGAAAGAGACCAGTTCATATGGAATAAATTCTGGTGCAACGAAATTTAACCTCTCTCGTTTAATTTCTTCCAACTCCTTATAATAAAGCAACGGCGAGTTTCTGTAATCGTGTTACGAGAAGAGAGAATCTGGAGATCACTCCGAGTACTTGAGAAACCGAAAGTGCTAGATGCAGAAATCGACGAGCATGATGCCGGACAATTCTGTCCAAATTGTAGGCAAGCACTCGGTGTTGGAACTTATCGAGAACTGAAGAAACTTATCAGCTCTCGCACCTCTCGACATGATCCATGACACAATATAGCGCAGAACTGGAGTTTTATGGCAAGTTTTTCTATCGCGCTAATAATTTACCTCTACTAGCGAAAAAGCGCGTTTTATCACTGCTTTGAAGAATATCAAATAGACTGCAACACCTGGTGTATGAGAACTTCAGAAGCGTTCGCCGATATATGGCAAACACAATTTACGAATTATGAATCAACCCCAGGGCCCGGGAGCCGTATAGGACGACTGTCATGACTGAGACTGAGGGTGTCTCTAAAAATGTCGGTTGTGACGTGTAGTGCCTATTTTCTACTTCTAGACGAAATGTCAAGAAAATAGAAACAGTGGTTATATCAAAGTAAAAGATGATACCTAATTGTGAGATAACAATAGGAGAGAAAATGTTTAAAATATCTGGTGGCGATTATAATACACGATGGAACAGAGATGAAAAGCAGAATAGGCCAAGCAAAGGCTGCATTCCAGAAAATGACAGGTATCTTATTCAATTTATCACTGTCACTGAATGTAAGAAAGAATGCTGAAGTGTTATATAGAATCTATTTTGCCCTATAACAACAAATAACGAAATGTTAATGAACACATTAGGAAAATCGTGGAGGCAATGGACACATGGTTCGAAACTAATGGTGCGAATACCTTGGACTACAAGAGTAACTAAAAACGATGGCTTGGAAGAGGCTAATGAAACCAGAACATTATATACAACTACGAGGGGAAGTCAATAAGTAAGTCACAAATGGCTGTCGATGACATGTATCGAAATCGGTCACTCGGTACAAGTGACAGTCGACAAGATTAGACCATAGAAGTTAAAGTTGTACATGAGTAAAAATCACCACGAAAGTGTGGCCGGATAGAATAAATTAGTATAATGACAATCGATCAACTATAGAACGACAGGCCCCATAAAGGGATTGTACTCAAGTGACTAGGCCTCAAAACATCACGTGACGGGACGGAAGTGACGTCAGGGGTAACAAACCACTGCTTTTCAGTTAGCCTGGGAGGCAAATAGCGGACGGTCAGAAAAACACATCCAGGCGCTTGAGAAACGGTGAATCAGCCCTACAAACGTAACAAGCAAGACAGCCAATATGTTCTACGACAGGCTAACACGCTGAGCAATGGGTTTGCGACGACTACAGTACAGATTAAATGAATTTTGTTCATCAAGTTATGTTGCGTGCTTGCCCCAAGGTGGCCAGACTGTGATGTAAGTTGATCATTGTAGAAATTAGAATGTGGTAGACTAGAAAAGACAGCTGCACCCAAGACGATAGCCGTAGACACCCGAGACTACGAATTATTACACCATCCGTCCCATAAGTATATCTAATCCTTCTGCCCTCCGACCGACTGCGAGGATTATGAGACAGTGGGCGACTGGGTGTTGTCATGATGTCAAATAAACTGGTGATCTCCATTTAGCACGTTTGCGTTTGCACTCATTTCTATAACCACTAACTGTGTTGTCATGTGTGAGAGTCATGTTCTTCACAACGAGCCATAGTAAGAACTTGGCATCCATGGGCGGCTCGTAAACGCATGACGAAAAGAACTTTACAACAATGAAAAGCTACGACCTTGACGCCATGAACTGTTGTCATCAAGTACAAACGTGTTGTGCCTACTGCGTATATCAGATGACCGCAGCATCTACCTCCTCAACTAAGAATATTATTACTAGTTGCAGCTCCTCTCAGCCGTGACCACGTTGTGGTGTTATCATTGTGAAATTGTCCACTATCAATATTCTACATTGAAAAGGCAGTCATCTGCCAAAAATAAGAACCGCGGACCGTCTCCACGTGTTGAATGCACCATAGTGTCCAAAACCTACGCTGCAGAAAACTTACCAACAGTGGTTCAACGAAGGTAACAACAAAGAACCTCCGCTGCACGGATGCTTCTGTTGCTATCTCAACAGGACGACCAGATCGGATTTCATCAACAAATTTAGAGCGTCCTTGAGAAAATTTTTCTACCGAGCTATGCTTCGCTATACGGGATAAACATTTGTCAGCATAAACAGGAAGCATTTCCTAATGAATGAACTTTGCAGGCAATCCTTTTGCCCACAAAAAACGCACAACAGCACGTTGCTCTTTGGTTGTACACTCCGTAAGTACAGTCGCCATTTTGTTTATGCGATGTGCATGCGCATGAGACACCTAGCGCCATCTGACGAACGGGAATATTAAGTTCGATGTTGCTATCACCTAATGACACATGTAGAAAACACCAGCTACATTTACATGCCATCCCACAAAACTGTGTGACTAACTTATTGACTCGACCTCGTATAAGAGAAGAGAGGCATTGGAGAAAATGGTGACTACCGGAATGATCAGTGGGAAAATATGCAGAGGTAGACCACGAGAAGCTATGCTGGATTGACTGAGATGGTGACATGGAGGAATATCATCAGCATAGTTGATTCAGAACACCAAGAACAGACATTTGTTGAAAACCATAAACGCACATGCCAGCTGGCAAGGCACATAATGATGACGATGATGAAGGGAAATATGTTGTGGCTACACACCTATACACACTAAAATGTATTGAGATAGAAAGTTAAAATGAAATAATTATTGTTAATGTGGCCGATCGGCACGGCCCTGCAAGAAGCTGACGGGACCTATCCCACAGGGCATTGAAGAACCCCGAAGAATGATGGGATACTGGTTTAAGTGGTCCTATAAGTACAGGGCCGCGCAATTTTATCTTTGATCGTCGCAATCACGGTCGGAGAGATTGTTCAAACCCAGAACCAACCAGGAGAGGACCTGAACCGGTTCCCCTCAACTACATCCACCTGCAGGAGAATATATATTGTCCGGAAATATAAATATAATGGAGAGGCCGAAACCGGTCTATGTGGT